>CALYDF020007281.1:0-12643 GCA_944474145.2 Dicrocoelium dendriticum | reverse complement strand
AAGCTGTCTATACCAGCGTTATTGCGAGCAGGCGGAACCCGTGCGCAAACTGTGTGTGACAAGACTTGTATACTTAGTGATCAGTATACTGGGGTCTTTGCCCGAGAGACCTCTTTACCACAGGTTGAATTGGTTTCAAGTGTTCCAGCGGAGTCTTGTTTAGCTAGTTTAAGAAAAGGGAGACACAGATCCTTGAGATACTGCAAGCCATTTATCCCTTTAAAGATTCCGGTTCTGCTTCAATTCATCCGAATTTGTTGCATGAATTGTCCAATGAGCTGAGTGCCCCTCACCATGCGTGTTTTCGATGTTGCTAAACAGCTACATCCTCCCTTGGGGAGGGAGGGATGCAATCAGCTGTCCGGTTATTTAGGGCTGTGACAACGCTGTGCCCGCCAACTATCGGCCAGTCAGTTTGACAAGCGTAGTAGTCAACTTGTTTGAAAAGCTGTTAAGAAATTCGCTGGGGAACCACCTGAATAGATTCAAGCTTCTCAGTGTCGCGCGACATGGATTCCACAAGGGATTTTCATGTCAGACTAATATACTTGTAGCTCGTGAAAGCTGGGACGAAACGGTAGACAGTGGCTACGCTGTAGGTGTGCTATTAGTGGACTTTTCGAAAGCTCCGGACACGGTTCCATATCTTGGGCTCACCGAAGTAAAGCTCTTACGGGATATCTGGTCGAACCCTTCAATGGGTGTCTGCCTTCTTTTATGGGAGGTAGTAGTGCGTACGGGTGCGGCGTAGTCTTTCGCTCAGGCAAGCTGTCCTTATTGGCGTCCCGCAGGGCTCGGTATTGGGGCCATTGTTGTTCACGAGCTACGTAAATGACTTGCCGGGGAGCTAGCAGTGTCATCACCAATGTTTGCCGATGACAATAAGCTCTGGAATGTTGTGGATAACCCGGAGCTCTTGCGGCATTGCAGCGTGCCTTGGATAGGCTCTAGGAATTGTCTACCATATGGTTGATGCCCATAAATAGGGCCAAGTGCTCTGTTCTCCGAATCGGAGCTGCTAATCCTCCCACCCGATACGTTGTCAGCGGTGGTGAACTCCCTGTTGTCACTCAGCAGGTTGAGTTAGGGGCCATGCACTCATCAGCACTTCATTCTGGCGACAATTGGAGGAAGGCTGCTTGCCGAGGGTTTCGTATTATGTGGTTTATCTGCCGCGCTTTCGGAATCCTAACTGCCAATTTGTGAATGAAGCTATCCACGGCATTCGTCCGACCCCACCTGGAATATGTATTCAGGCTTGTCCACCTGTCTTAACCAAGACAAAATGGACTTGGAGAGGGTGTTACAAGTGGGCACTCGGTTAGTGCAGGGTCTACGGGGACAGACGTATCCTGAACGCTTGCTCTATTTGGGGATGTACGCACTGCACCATCGAAGGATAAGAGGGGACCTGCTTCTCACTTATCGTACTTTGAAGAGTGAGGTTGGCAAGAACTAGGCAGAGTTATTTAGTCCCGCTACGTTACCTAATCTCCGCGGTCATCCACCGAAAATGCATAAAACACGGGCTGATAGGATTTGGAAGGAAACTCGTCTGTCGCGCCGAGTTATAGGTCGCTGGAATTCGCTTCCAGGTCGCGTAGTTAGGAAACCTACGGTTAAGGGTTTTGCGCCGGCTCTGTGCTCTTGCGTGGCAACAGCAAACCTTTCCTTTCCTAGCTAGTCACCTTGCAGTTTCAGTTCCTTTTTTTAACTCACATGTCTTGGTATTCCAATTACTTAGCCCTTTCCACTTTCTGTTTTGCCTTCTAAGTTTACTTTTTTCCCTTTCTTACTTCACGTAACCGGCCCAGCAGGGACAGCTAGGACAGGATATGTGGGCATTAATTGCTTTGACGGGGTGTGGTGCGGTCTTTCTTTTAGGTCCATCAGTATTTCAAAGTCCGGCAACTCCTGCCTCAACGACTCGCTGAATAGGGAACACTCACGGGATAATCATATCGTTCCAGTCCTGCTCGAACTTGACCTTGAGCGCCTTGTTGGACGACACTGCGGTATTTTGCTGTATGATTTGCGAACGCTATAAAAACAGGGCGGAATTTGAAGAAGGTGTTCGCAACTTCTAAGTTGCGACTGCAATACGGTACGTTAACCGTCAAGCAACGGGAGAAGCCAACTATGGAGGACGTCGCTGTAGACTTTTGGGTATTGCTATGTGCAGTTTCGGTGCCTGCATTCTAGACGTGATTGAACAGTTGGAAAACGGTAGGTGAGATATCGGAACGGTATTTGTTAATTTAGCAGATTTCGTGATTGCGGCTGTTACGTCCGCTTATCATTTAGTATGTGAGGGCAAACCTATGAGCGGGGCAAATTCAACTTTGAGCACACCATGTTTTTCAAATTGGTCAGCCATGGCTTTATCCCATCAACCGACGTCTGACTGTGGATCAAGTGTCCAATATGTGTGCGTTGACGGACATATTGAAGTGAAGTCGTGAAATGCAGACGCATGCGTGGAGGACTTACGGACGACGGATGACGGCTAAATTGTGGTACAAGAGACGGTGACACATGCGTAAAACAAGCGGAGAGGTTTTGGCCCTTGTTCGTTTGTTAAAAAGACATGACAAGTGCCGGGTGAACAAGTATGATGCTCAACTAGGGTCTGTGTATTTTGCGCCATCGCGCACGATTGGCTTGGTGCACCAATACTGTGAGGTGCAATGAGCGGAAGCGGCGCACTAAATGAATTACGGGGTACATCCTTTGGCATTATAGGTTGGTGGGCATTACTGGCGTTGCGATATCCTTTTACCACGCTTTGCTGCCGAATGAGATATCGGACAGCTGGCTGGAAGTGGTGAAAGCGATGCTAGGCATGGTTCCTGCGACTTCTCTAGCATGGACGATAGTGATGGACAAATATGCGGCTCAAGTGAGGGCGTTTCAGTTTTATTCCCCCAAGCGCGTGTGCTATTGTGTTGATTACATGCGGTGAGAGACGTGGCTAGACGCTGCTCACACCTGCGTGATGCGTCACCGGTGGCTAGGAAGCTTCTAAGCCAGTGATGGCATAAATGGTTATATCCCAGAAATGGGAATCATTTTTCTAAACTGTTGTATGCTATAGAGGTGCGAAATGCGGAATGTTATGCACCTTTGCTGCACACATGGCTACCGTTTTCGTCAACGTAGGTGGCCCATCGATTACGGACGGTGTGCGCATTTTGTTGCTGCACAAGCAACAGGGTAAAGAAGGAGAACTGGCAGATGAAGCGACAACTGAGTGACAGGTCGTCGGGTTTTCTCCTGTTCACTGCAGTACTGGTTCGCTTGCATGCGGTTATGGAAGGGAGGCGGACGAAATTGCCTAAATGCCACGCGACCACGAATGTGCCTCCGGGGAACTTGTGTGTACCCACCGGATTGCTTGTATGTTTAAAGCCGTATGCCCAGCAGCAGTTCATGAAACACTGGACATCCGCGGAGATAACGGGGTATGGTCCTAATGGTAGACCGAGCGGTGTTCCGTTAAACGTGCATTCGTAGTACGTGGTGATGGCTATGATTGTGAGTTACATAATCTTTGGAAGATTCCATTCGCACACATGTGTTACATCGCACACGAGCAGCGTAAGATGAGGCTGCATTCGTTTCGTATTAACGGTGGTGTATACCTGAAGCAGCTGAGCCCAAAGGTAGCATTGAATTCACGGAGGCGGCGGAGGTAATTGTGTCGGAAACGGCAGTCTGTTTACAGGCGGTCATTTTGTATCGTGCAGAGAAGCTGCGCACGGCAGAGGATGTGTTCGCAGAATTGGTAACGCACAACTGCATCATGTTAGCTCCGAAATTTCAGTGTGTGTTAACCTGCTTGAGGCGTCTCCAGGAAAATGATATGCAATTGCTTCGCAGGACCAAGCACTCCGCTTCTTCTTTTCCCTTGGACAACAAGGGAGACGTGTTGTTCTTGCTTGGGAAACCGGGGAAGTCATTCGTGATCCCTTGTCGTACTGTGGGTGGTTACGTTACAGAGAATAAGACACTGGAAAAAGTTACGAACTCCAATAAACTCACCAGAAGGCGGAACTCTCTATTAGTACGGAGCTGGGTGCTGAGACGTGTAAAATCCAACCGTTACCAACTACCTGAACTACTGGTTACGGGGGGCATCTTTCCTTGCGGTACCTGCCGGGGGCTATCAGCGAACAAAAATTTACCGTGCAAGGTTACAGAAGGGTAAGCATGGGATCCTCGTTTTTAGGGGTACTAAGAGGGACTGGGAGATAAATAGAAACTCACCTCGCGAACGCCTCCGAAGTTGGCTCCTAGCCATATCACCAGGTGTTTCCATTTAAATGTGGCCATCGTCTTTCGGACTCACGCATGGGTCTGAAAGGCACCAAGCTACGTGTGGTTTGACGTGAAGGCCTTCATTCCTCCATGCCAGGTCATCCCTTGGCAACCCACGTCTTCTTTCATGCATGGACCATTCGCACAAGCAAAGCAAGTTGCGTGAGTCAGCAGGTTGGTTTGCGTGACACGTTACCCTGCCATCGGAGCCTGGTGGTTAATGACATGGTGCTGACCTGCTCAGTTCCAAAGACTGCGATGGGTCCCAATGTCCATCTTGGCGATTAGATATATTACGCGAGGAGTTGCCTGCTGCTAGTAAGGTCCGGTAGTATGAGACATGTGACCTTCATTCAATCTGGTGAACGCGTACGCAACACACATTTTGGCATAAGTAGATGGGTAAGCAGAACAGCTGACTTCCGCAGTTGTCTGTTGTCAACGGGCTCCCAAGGTAGTCTTGCTTGTCCGGCAAAACGCATCTGCAGATTAGCACATACAATTGCTTGGCCTGCGACTCCGCATGCGCTCCAAATCCACTTATAGTTCTGTACGTAGCCTCTCCGGCGTTGGACTATCGCAATGCGATGCATTTGCGTCCATAGATGGTTCGAGGCTGCTGGGCGCCAAGCCGCGCCACTGCGAGTGACGTTCCGGAAAATAGTGCTCGAAAGAAATGACCGGACCTCTTCGCAAAAGGGAAGGCACCGCGGTTGGGGCACCGTCAATTATCCTCTGCAGTGACCATAGCATCATGAAACTCTTAAACGAAGGAATTACAGTATTGCGTGGACTGGATGCGGTCAGGTTGCCCAGGTATTGTCGGGAGAAAGATTTCATTTCTCAACAAAGATTCGGTTCAACAACCTAACCGAAAGCCGGTGGGTTTGTTGTTGGGCAACCACTGCGCTGTATTAATGAATAAGGTGCCACTTTCCTTCTAACCACCAACCTTCAGGACCATTAGGCTGAGTTTGTCCGGCCTCTTACTATCGAACAATCTAGTGGCAGTGGCCCTTAAGGTGCAACGAATCACAAAAGGCAAAATCCTTAATAATGTGGTACACATCGCAAAATACGCGGGGGTTAATAATCAAAAACTCTGCAGACCGTCCACGCAGTCGCGTTTACTAAGAGAGGGGAGATACGTAGGCTTCGACCTTTATCCAACAGCCACCTCAGGTAAGTAAACACCATTTTCCTGGTCCCTTTCATTTCATAGCCTACGCGTGCTGCACATACATTTGCACATTCTTAACCACAAACAGTTGTCCCCAGTTGATATCAGAGCAACGTCCGTCATGTGTTTTCGGCCATTCCTATTATCGGCAAGGTTCACGGAAGGTCTGCTTCCATGGCTTTCTTGTCACGTTCCGTCCATAGACGGTAACCCGACCGGAAATCAGGTCGCCACTTGTCGACCTCCAGGGTTAGCCGACTGTGTACATGTGATGGAAGACCGTCACACTTCCCGATCCACGTCGTCTTTTGGCACCAGTCACTTTCGGTAAGTAGATAGCCATTTCTAGTTAGGTTTCATTTTATAGCATATGCTTGCTGTTTATCTTTTTGCACTTTAAACACACAGGTTGTCCCCAGTTGGTATCAGAGCAACCTCCGCCATGTGTTCACGGCCATTTCTACTATCGGCATGATTCACAGAAGGTCTGTTTGAGTATCTCGCGTGTTAACTTTTCTTCCATAGACTGCAACCCGACCGACAATCAGTTCGCCGCTTGTCCACCTCAATCGTTGGCCGCCCGTTTACATGTCATGGAAGCCCGCCATGTTTCCCTATCCACATCGTCCATACCGTGCGGGACTTCAAACATCGCAATTCGTGGTACGTTTACATCCATTTGGTTATGGTCATTTCAGAGCAGGCATCCAGCCCACAATCTCTTTATGTTCTTTCCATGTAACATGTCTCACCATCTCATGTGAGCAACATCACCCACCTTTCACCCACAATAATTACTAACGGTGACAAATCTTTGAGGTAAGTAACGGCATACCTATTGTTGTTTGGTATTTCATTACATGGACTGCATACTCTAGTCAACACTTATCCGTTTGTTCGCCATACCAGTTACGCTACATTGCCATATGTGGAAAGTCCGCAATTGTTCTTACTTCCGTCATTCTTTCGAAGCATTTCGGTTACCATATTACCTGTCATTTTACAGCCTAACCCGTCCGCGTGCCGCATGCCACAAGTGTACGCATATCAGTGTCGCCCTACGTTTCCCGTGGCTGATGTACCACGGCCTTCAGTGACGGCAGTCTCCTACGTACCATGTGCCTCCAGTGGTTGGTCTGAACGTACCTGCTGGTAAGCCCCCATATGTACCAGGACGTTCACAAAGACTGCACACCATCGCCATGCCTAGCTGTCCCATCCGGTTCAATGAAATGAGACATGGGAAAGCAACCGTAACCCACATTAGCGCTCATCTTAAGGAAAAGCGAAAACGGCCCCCTTAAGTGCACGCTAATTGTTGGTATTTACGCAATGCGGGTAGAGTGCATCCGTAGACACGCTCCCCACCATGACGCGGACATTAGAATTTGTATGGACGCCGATCACCTCCGCTTGCGTATTTATTTCGCATACGTAGTTCATTTTCCAGTTTTGGTTCCCCTAGCCCAGCTTTGACGTCCCCACATACCTCTTACACTTTTTTATAAGTAAGTAGCCAGGTTATGCAGCCCCACATCAGAGAGTAACCATTTTCCCTACTTGGATCTTACTACGTTAACCAGGTAGCACGTCACATATAATCATTTACTATATTCGTTAACAAGTGCACCCTACCAAAACACCTACACCCCATGAATCAGTGATCCGCTGTACTTACGTAACGCTTTGCATTCGTCCGTAGCATACACGTGAACTCTTTGACTGGGACTGAGCGACGATGTACCGAACAGTTTGCGCGCCGTTTTCCTCCTTATCCCCGAACACATGCGACCGCGTTTCATTGCCTTTACGTCCCAATGCCCAGTCCGCAGGTTAGTTACAACCGAACAAGTAATATCGGTTATATATGTAGCCTCAGTATGGCATAACAATATGGGTTAAAGGTTCCGCAACTTGGATAATAAAAAGTGGTGTCACCTACACACCCGGATAACAATAGCTTACACCTTCAGCGCTTGTATCGCTTCAAAGCATAATCATAACGGCACTCATTCTTCCGGCATAAAGTTTGACTATCACGCACGTAACCCATACCTGCCTGCTAGTTCTCGGTATAAATTAGGTCACTCCTAGTTGGCGGCATCTCTCTATGGATTTCCCTGCCATCGTTTAACCAAACGGCCTAGCACAGTAAGCCCGTGATTACAAACTACGCAGTAGTGCAACACGATGCCCCACCTACAGTCCCGTACGTGCACCGCAAATGCAGCGTGCACTCCGAAGAAATAACACAACGTGGAAGGTGCAGGGGACTAAAGTTTCCTTCACAAACCGGACAAACACTCACACAACTACAAACACAATTGTGATGTATTCGGGAGTTAATAAAATTCGCGGCGTCCGCTGAACGGCGGTCATTGCAACACAGCGTATATGAAAACCTGATTCAACCCTAGCACGAACTAAAGCAAATACACCAGTACAGCCGACATCAACCGCTCCTGGAGTCAGCATAGACGAGGTGGCGAGTCATTGACGTAGAGCAATCTTATTAATAGGCATATCCAGCGCCGACCAACCGACATGCAATACTAATTAAATTATAAAATAACATGCATCCGTCGAGGCATTTCAACATGCAGACATACCTCCACCTATAATGGGCATACAACGTAAGTTAGTCAACAAGAAAAACGCAAAGCTTGAAGCTGTCCTCAAGTTTTCCAAAGTGTTCAATACAACGGAATGAAAGTTCCAAAAATCCCCACCATCAGCGTATGTTAATTGCACAGTTTCATACCTTACTGTTGGACCATAGCCAAATAACAGAAATGCAATAGAATATCAAGTATCTCACTTAACACTAACTACATTACGTGTCAGTGGTATTCCACCAATGGCGGTGAAGAAACCATACGAATGCCACATCCTCCTCAGCATGGCGCCTCAAGTAAGATACCTCTGTGCATACATATATATCTTTGGAAGCATGTTTACATAAATAAATATATGTTGTATGGAATAACACATATGGCTAGCCAGCCGAACAACCTCGCGGTGTCAGCTGGGTGGTACGGGTTTAACCCGTTCCAGCAAATAGTTCGGAGGAAGTGTTCCCGGATGTGGTGGGTTTCGCCTGGCAAGCGTTCTCACTGTAAAAAGCTACAAATGTCTGTTTAACAACACTGTGACTTGGCGGTCGTGACTCGCCACAAAATAAAGTCACTGCCCCGTGGATATCCGGATAATTCTATCCAACCCACGGACACCAATCTCATACTCGCATATTGATGACGATAACAAACATTGAAGATTGGAACAGCACAACTACAAGCACAAAATACACAGCTACTTACACATACACACACAATGACACAAATACATACTCCCTACACAAACACAAACTGCTATGGCAAACATCGGATTTTTGCACATTCTTGATCATGCATCGTTATGTCAAAATGATCATGCCTGTAAAGGCGTGTCTCACTTTGTTGAGAATAAAAGATTTATTATTATTATTATATATATATATATATTTATATATATTTATTTATATATGTATTTAATATTTATAAATCTATGCAGTGCTGTGCGCGGACGTATTTATTTATGTATATATATATATGTCTTCACCTGTAGATCTAGATCTTTGGGAAGGATTGTAATATGAATGGGTAATGAAAACAATAATTAATGCATCAGCCAAATGTACGGAGCTAATGAGTAATCTCCGTGGCTGTGAGGTGTCATTTTCAAGCTGAATATATTTGTAAGTTTAAGGACATATAATGGAGTTGATACAAGTATAGAATGGTATAAAAGTATGCATTTACCAACTAAATATATACATATTTGTATACATATATATATACGTATTTGAATATATGAACATTTAATTAACTATTAGAGTATGTAGGATGGTTTGAAGTTATATATATGTATATATTCCACGTTCGTTGGTGCATTCGATTGAACAATTGGGTGTAGTGAGCAACAATTATCTCTGGAGTCCATGTACTCCACAACACTTCCTCGTTTTGAAATGCAGTTTGGCAATTCTGTTTTCGAAGCCCAACAACCTTTGTTGGCTCGTCCGCGTGAGCTGAATAATCCCGGCAAGTAACTGGGTAGCGAGTATCGTGCTGAGGTTGACTTTGATACTACCTTTTCTGTTCCACATAATAGTCACGGGAAGGTGGGTGGCTATTTTTCCCGCTAACATCGCTCCTACTGAAGTTAGGGTAAGTCGGTTATTATCGAGATAAGTTGCAAAGGAGCAAACGTTCATGCCACAATTTAAATTAGAAATAACCAATCAACTAGATTGAGTTCACCTTAGGTTAGTCCAAATGTGGTGGCAGGGTAGTGTTTAAATAAATATTTAATTAGAAAATAAATCCACGCACAGAAACAATTGATTTGTTGCGAAGAATAGCTGCAACTAAAATGTATGAAGACAGCTTGTTAGTAAACTGTAAACGAAAAATTACGGCGTGAAAAGCAGGTTGCATGGGAATATACTGCGTTTAGCTATCCACCTTTCTACGCCAGACGCCGGGGCTCTTCACACACATTATTTTTCTACTCCCATGCGATTAACTATGCAATGCTCACTGTTTTCATGGCAAATCACACCATAATTGTGGTGATTCATTGTTTTCCTAGCCGTATCTAAGTGGTTCCATTCAAACACCCGCTGTTACCTACGTTCGTGCCAATGCCGTGTCACATGCGTAGGTGTCCCATCACCTAGCAAATTGAGAGCTTCTCCAAGCACATGAGGTCATCCGCCGTGTTATTCACTCCATTCCCCATTGGCCCGGAGACATACTATTCCCACTATCGTGTGCTATTGTTTGGTTGTTGGACCATTAAACGAGTTGATTGACCTTCATCCTGCGCATTGCAACAACCCGGTTGCACTAAGGCTGAGGTATGTACATATTGCAATTGTGTTACATTTCGTTTTATTGTGCCGCAGATAAACATCTCGGCTTCCTTTCTTTATTGCACCCGAGCGTTTGTACGTGTTACTCGCGCGCCCAAGGGAGTCTGTCGACTACATAATTAGCTTATCGCCACCGTAGAGCATAGAACCACATCTGTCAACGGTTGAGTAATTGGATGTATGCAAGCTATTTCTTGTAAATTGGCTAAAACAGTTTGCGCACTTTTTCGAAAGCAGCAGCATTTACCAAAGTTTGTGTTCCTATGATCGCGTTAAAGCGGCTACCAGAGAATGTGTGCTATTACCGAATGATAAAGCATATAGCAGACGGCACCAATAGCATACACTGACGATAGGACATCACTCTTTTACTGTACCTCTTATTTGTGCATCATTCTACCTGGTAACCGTATTGATGGCATTTACTTCCCTATTCCTATCTCTGTTGATGCCCATACTTCTGACTAAATTTAGGACCGGCATTTAGGTTGACGTTTAAACGTTAAGTAACCACCGACAATGGTATTTGTTTGCTTATACTTGTACGTGCGATCCTCAAACACTAGCGGAACATGGCTGTTACGCTTAAGTTTAGTCCATACCCAGGCACCTTCGAAGTGTTATTGCTCAGGTGGGTTATTGCTTCTCCATCCAGTTTGTAGCAGTTCGTACATAAATGTGAGCAAATGCCCTTTCCCAACGCTGCAGTACTGTAATTCGAACCAGGGACCATCGGTGTGTCAACTGATATCTCATGTTGAATGACTATGCGGGAGCCATTTAGAAAGGCTTGTAAGCGCCACACTTCAGCTTGACAGACGGCCGACTAACTCGGGCTCGCCCAACCCCCGGTCCTGCTAACTTCTCTTCGTGTCTCCCTACGTTCCCGCTTGACAGATGGGTATTATTACGTTTTTTCGTGTGACACCCTAAATTAATGCGGGATGCAATACGGGGTCACTTTATTCCGAATAAAGTGCCTCTATACACCCTGTTGTACTGTTTCCGCCCTCAAGTAAAGGCACTGAGACTCAGCCAAGTCCTCAAAGTTGGTTCCCGGTACAGCGGCAACCCATGTGACATCCACATCGAAATGCTTGGGCACAGGTAGCATTCTAGACACCGGTGAATTGTTCGAGATATGCTGGCGGTCAGAACGAATGATCAGGGGAAATAAAATAGTAACACACGACGGACTGCTTGGTAGTTCCACATCCCTGTTATTCTCTCTCACCTCGGACAAAGGACGATCCTAACTGCGCTGCTTTGCCCCTACGACACGGATAGCCTGCAGTGAACATAATCGCACTATTTCCCTGCTGACTTGAAAGGTTGCTCGCTCCATCTCCGTCATTTTCTTTATGTCCTCCTTGTTCTATATCCTACATGTAAGTCGCGCTTGGGTAGTTTCATTCTGGAATGATTAACTACTGCCATGGTTACATGTGGTATCTTTATTGCACATGCCTAGAAACGATGAGCCGCAGCTAACCTACCTTTATTGAACATAATTAACTCGGCTGTATTTCCCGATGACCACATGTTGCTCATTACAATGTTGTACACATCATGACCTAGACTATTCTTGCTACCTACTCAAGTGGAGTCTAATGTGGTGACATACCGAGACAGTGAGCCACCGCATCTTCCTCTACGTATTATTAATCGGTCGCGATGCATCACACGATGTAGGCTCCATGATATTACGCACCAGACTTTGCTAGCTGCATTCTGCTCTTTGATATCGCTTTGTGGGCTGTATGAACCTAGCATGACCAGCTGTCTAATGCTATAACTAATACGACGCTTAGAGAGCCGGAGCATCGCAGAATAACGGTTCAGTCCATCCATGAGCTCATTAGTAAGTGACTTGCGCGCCGTGTTTCCCAGCAAATTGGATGCTTGATACGGATCAATGTTAGGGCGGCAAATTGTTCAGTATATTTTCACTGCGGTGGATACGTTTGAATCAAAAGGTTACCATCGCTTGGCTGTTTACAGTAAGTCTAAATTTTCAAGTTTGAAATTTGAATCATAATGGTCAACGATTTTCTCTGGTCTAACAACATTGGATTATGCTTTCAAGAGGACTTTCCATGGAAATGCAGTGGCAAGTGAACAATCTCGAACATTAACCGACTAGCGATTATCATGATGTCGCCAGTTCAGGTTCCACCCCGTAAATTCCTGTTGCATCAAAGCATATTTATTTTTCCAGTTGTCCCTCAACCACA
>CALYDF020007280.1:0-12663 GCA_944474145.2 Dicrocoelium dendriticum | reverse complement strand
ATTTGCCTGTCTGAGCTTTGTAAGACAAATGAAAGAATTTTATATTATTTTATTAGTACTGACGAGAATATACGAAATGCTAAGCTACTTTTGTCTGACGGGTCTCCATATTGCCGTATTCGATATTGGTTTGGCAGCGGCTTCGCTCTTATACTTACGATGATCGCCCCATTTGTTTTATTTAACCTTTATTCAAATAGTATGCTTCTTCCAAAACCTACCTTTTCCTGTTATCGCCCGTCATTTTTATTCCCATTGCTAATATATTGCTTAATCCCATCGCGACGCACAAATTTAGCCTCAATTGGATAGCCAACTGTAGTCTGGCGGCACCCGGACCCTTATAGACTAGACTTTTGCGCCTATCACTTCCCTTAATATGCGCACCATATTTATTTTTATATGCATCGACTCTTTACCCCATAATCGCATATGCATTACATCTTGGATGTTGCCGTTTTAGAGTACTTAATTCCCTATCTTTTTAACAATACTCGGGCTGACGACCCACATTGCACGGCAAAGTATTAGTCCCCTCTGACCCATTTAGCTCGATGTTGAAGGCTTTCCGACTATGGAATTAGGAGAGCTTCAACCCCATTTTCCTATCATCGACTTATTGCAATTCTGTTACTTTGCATCCGTTCTTTAGCGATTGTTTGTATTTCCCTTCTTCATTAAATAATGCTTGCCAACTAGCTGCTTCCCGATTTCCGTCTCCAACTAGTTGGCCATAGATTCAGCTAAACTGCAACTCGCATTCAGATGGCTATCATCATCACTATTTTATCTATCTTTCTCTCCAATCGCCGTACTTTTCGCTCAACCTTGTAACTACGCTTAGACATATCTGTCTTTTGACTTTGCGCTTGTAGAAGTTTCTTTCTGCCTAGTAGTCGCAGCAAAGAGCACAGTTGTGAGGATCTTGAAGCATTTGAAAAGTGGTGCGAACACGGGCAAATGTCGTTCACCGTTAAGGACCCACAAATTTTCTATACCTGCCGGGTCCCTAACGATAAATGGCATCACTATCCAGCAGCGTGCCATGACAACAGATCTAGGCTTCCGATACTCCATGAGCCACAACTAGGCAGAGCAAGTTAATTATCAAGTGGCAAACGTAAGGGGACTATCGTTCCACATACGCCGTTACATAACTTCGCAGATGCAAGTCTAGCACTTTCTATGACCCTGCTAGCAACAACGACGATAAACGAAGTTTTTCTTAGATACACATGCCCGGGCAGAGTACAAAGGTTTTACAAAGGTAAACCGCGATTTCTCTTTGTAAAATCTTAGTGTATGCCGCTGGGTGACATGAGGCTTACGATGGTCTATGTCCACCAAGGAGCGGTACAGTTCATGGTGTTCACGTGCTTGCGTACGGCGTAAGCAACCAAACGGATGACGGATGGACCGCACTTACGAAGGTAAACGAAGGTTTTCCTCAGTAAGTACTAATGGTAGTCTTTGTATTGACGAAGCAATACTAAGGTTTTTCTTAGTAGATACTGCAGAACTCAAGCTAACCTTCATAATGTTTTGTCAGTAACGAAGGAAAACGAAGCCAAACTTCGTAAGGGTTGGTCAATGACGAAGCAAAAGTAAAAGACCAACCTCAGTAAACGTTCGTCAGGGACTTAGCAAAACGAAAACCAAGCTTCCTAAAGATTCGTCAGTGACGGAGCAATACGAAGATTAGCCTCCGTTGCGTTTCGCCATGACGAAGAAAACGGAGATTTGCTCAATGTGTCGGAGATTTTTCTTCGTCGCGTTCTTTTATATGCAGCAACCTACGGAAGTCGGACCGTGTTTTGCATGAAAAAGCTCAGCAGCGCTTTGCGAGGATGTTCACTCCATCACAGCAAGTGCTGATTTACCGCCAAAGGTGCGAAACCCTCAAAATTCAGCCTCTATGACAAAGGCGCATTTTCCTTAACTTGTGTTTCTTACATAAGCTAATTCATAAAAAGATGCACAGTAACTCACTTGTCTCAAAATAAGGAGCGCACCTGAATCTTAACTCCGAAACAACGGTCATTCCATTTTTTGCTAAGTGTAAAGATGAGAGTGCGATCTTGTTTCTTCTTAGTTATGTACGTGTACATATGGAATAGGTTGCCTTTCAGAATAAGAGAAATCTAAAACTTGCAGTATTCAGGAAGGAGATACAAAGATTTCTACAATTAGACAGTATACAAAGCATCTTTCAAATCTGCGATTCGCAAGCACACTTCTTCGAAACTTGTTCAGATGTAGCTTGAGGACGCCCATGATATACTGCATGATATCTAAGCCCCTTAAGCTCACAACTCAGCCACATGCATTGTCGTTACTGTCTTATCCCCTAAGAGACTTAACGATATACGTCGCAACAATTTTATAGGTTTTAAGAATAGCAATCTGAGTACAAAATGAGTTTTGTCTTCAACGATCTCTTCTTGACCTACTTGAGTTCTCCTATGAACAATTCCGCCTTATGCTTGCACTATGGAAATAGTAGACGCCACCACAAAAGAATCCTGTAAGGACTAATAAGGGATAACCCCATGAATGTTCTCCATCAATGACCCCTTCTTTTTAACTTATCCATTACCGCAATCACAACATCCCGATGTCTCAGTCGGATCAGTCGCACGCATCGTACAGGTGCTAACATTAGAAATCTGAATGCGAAAGGTATTTAGCCATTACTGGTTAGTTCCTGACGTGCTTCGGTGCCCTCACTGACACGTTGGTCCAATGGGTGCATGGACCAGTTGGTATCCCTAACCCTCTGGCTTCTCTTTTGTAATGGGCACTTCGTCAATGTTAGAGAATTGCAACAAACAGTACAGCCTAGCCTACCGACTGGCAGGTTCGCAAACCCGTAGTTATTCTTGATATGGATTATTACAAGGCAATGAGGAAACCATCGTGGATGCGAATTTCAATCCTTACATCTTATCTACATCTTCATTCTTTGTCTTCAGCTTTACTTTTACCACTTTCCAACGACCTAGACCACTGCGTCCGTGGAAAAAGTATTAGGCTTATGACCTTTGAGGTACTTCTATTAAAGGCATCCTACTAGACCTAAGTTTTGCGTAAGAGGTTGAAAGCGATTGTCGCTTCTGATAAACTTAAGATTAGCATTAGGATTGTCCAAAGCCGTCTAAATACCGGCTTTAGATTTACCTTTATGTGCCTTTGTCCGTGTCGGTTGCTAACAGGCCTTAATTGTTGCTCTCACATTAAGCCCGAGCACTAGCTACTTTACTCCGCTGTTTCTAACTAATAGCAGTATGTAAACAGAAAAACAATATATATATCTTTCATAATGTCCACAAAGAGGGCACTTTAAAAGTTATACGCCCAAGCAACAGACATTCTGCTCTCCACTTATCCTCTCTTGGCCCCATATACTTAGTTTTATCTGGTATACATATACGTTTCACTATTGGCAACACTAGTAGACAGGCATACTAATCACCATATCCACTTCTTTAACTGCTTTTGCTAGTAAAACCCTCAAATTTCCAGATCCCGTTCATTGGTACGAAAGCCATCAATCTAAATAGAGGCCACTGTCACATTGGCTGGCTGGACCACCAGAAACTTTCGATCACCAGTTGTCTTAGCCTGGCCGCCCGTGCATTATTTATGTTTTAGCTGTGTACCGGTGGGTGAACAACCAGCTCCCACTATATTTTGTTACTATCCTAATCTTGAGTTACCTTATCACTCTTTGCTTAGGGTGCTAGAACAGCTGTTGCCAGGAAAAACAGAGAAATAGCTGGTGTGACAGTACAGAACTAGTTAAAATTGCCACCTGGATGAACACCGCTGGTACTTGCTTCAGAAATTAAAATTGGAGAGAAAGAGCTCAAAATTCTTCAAACAGCTGCATCAGCACGTGCATCAGCACGTGAGGCATGATAATCCCTCGTGTTCTAGCAAGCTCAATCCGCAGAAGTAGAGCTGGTAATACCCCACAAACACAGATCCAAATGGATTTCACGCCCCAAAGCATTTTGCTAAATTTTACTACATTTTCCCATACTCATTTCTTTATTCATAGTGACAGGCTCCACTAACGCACTGGTGTTTGAGACATAGCCTCATGCATATAGAAAATCGGCTCTAAGTGATAAAACTTGTGATGTTTAGCTTGTAGCGTACCGGAAAAGAGCTTTAGTATTTTGTAACATTGGATTTTACGGTTGTTTTAACCTTCGAAACGTCCACTTGTTTTACCGACCGCACGTCGGTTGACAGACACCGTTTTGGTGAGTACTCGCTGCACGTTTCTTGCTCTGTCTAATTCGCTTCCTATTCTTGTAGCCTGCACAGTATACGTTAGGCTCAGCCGCCTCCGACTTATATACTGTCGTTTTTGAAAATATCACGAGTCATTGCTTACCGACTGATTTCCCAGGCTTCGCCCAACAATTGCGGACCCTCTGTCATGAACACGCCGCCCGCCATTTTGCCTTTTCTTTCCGGTGAGCTCGTTCCAGTGGTTTTGTGATTCATTATTTGTGAGCATATTGTTTTCTCACCTACCACATTATTTATCTGCCTTTTGCAATGGATTATCTAGAGGATAAACCCCCTCCATACGTGGTTAACGCCGTTTAGCCTGTCATTGTCAATTCTGTTGTCATAGCCCCTACCCCGTTTGGGTAAACGACCCTTTATTATGGTTTTTGCACCTAGAATCCGTATTTTATATTCGTAAGATTTCTTTTGATTTCACCATGTAAATCAGCTAATATCTTGCCCTCCTCAGAGTATATCCTCGCATGTGAGAGACATCATACTTTGCCACCTCCTCTAGTAATGAAATACAAAAATCTTAAAAGGACTATTATGCAGCGAATCACAACTTCTGACAAGGTCCGACTGCAGCAACTATTTAGTGATCTGCAGCTAGGAGATAGGATGCCCTCAGCTTTGTTGCGCGAAATGCAACAGCTCATCGGCACGTCGAACATGGACATAGGGATTCTCCGCAAGCTGTGGATGCAACGCCTTTCTGAAAGCACACAGGCTATCCTTGCAGTAGTAAGTGACATACCCATCACAGCAATTGCAGTTCTAACAGACCGCGTCATCCAACGGCACCAGCCAGAGACTGAAACCAAAGCACCTAAGCAGCGTTGCGCTGGCGCAACCACAACGACAGGCGCGACTAGCCCGCCGTCGGCAATCAACGCATTATCATTTCAGATAGCGTCGCTTCAGCGCCAGATCGAGGAACTCACTTTAAACCGTAATCACCGCAACCGCTTCGGATCATCGCCCTGGCGCACAAATCCTGATGCCACAGGTTAATGCTTTTACCACTCGCGTTTCGGTACTACAGCCCGTAAGTGCGAACAGCCGTGTAGCTACTCCGCCATAGATGATCCGCCACGCAATGACATTCCTAAAACAGCCGTTATCACTCCTTTTGGTTTGTTCGAATTTTTAAGAATACCATTTGGACTGTGCAACGCCGCACAAACCATCCAACGCTTCATCCACGATGTCACTCGTGGCCTTGACTTCTCCAATTCCTACCTTGATGATATCTTAGTAGCCGGCTCATCGGAACAAGAGCACCTCGAACATCTTTGAACTCACTTCCAGTGCTTGACCCAACACGGTGTCACAGTCAACCCGACTAAGTGTGAACTCGGCAAATCCACGGTAGAATTACTAGGCCACCTCGTTTCATCTTCTGGTATCGAAGTCCTTCCTGATAAGATCCAAGCAATCAAAGACTTCCGATCTCCGACTACGTTTACGCACCTCCGTCGATTTTGTGGCTTGGTTAACTATTATCGACGCTTCCTTCCGCGCTGCGATCAGCTCATGCAGCCACTGACTGACCTACTCAGAGGAAATGAACGTAAGTTCGCTTTCCCTGAAACAGCACAGGCAACCCTCGCCGAGATCAAGGATGCTATCTCCAAAATAGCCCTCCTCGTACATTCGGCATCAACTGCACCTCTTTCTATTACGACTGATGCCTCAGACGTTGCGGTAGGAGCCGTCCTCCAAGAACACGTCGGTGGGCAATAAGAACCCCTTGGGTTCTTCTCCAAGCACCTGCAGCCAGCGGAATTCCGCTACAACACATTTGGCAGAGAACTGCTCGCCATTTACCTAGCGATTCGTCAATTCCGGCACACATTCGAAGGCCGCGCTTTCGCGGTCTACACTGACCACATGCCCCTTATCTTTGCCTTCAACCCTGCTTGCAACAAATACTCACCACGGGAAACAAGACACTTAGATTTTGTCGCGCAGTTCACTGCTGATATACGTCATGACTCAGGTGTCGACAAGCCCGTCGCCGACCTTCTCTCACGCGTCAACCTCACTCTACAGTCTTTGCCTACCGTCGATCTTGCCGCAATGGCATCGGCTCAGGCTCAAGACGAAGACATACAGCGCACTCTGCAGTCCACTTCGCCGCATTTGCAACCTGCTCCTCTTCAATTTGCGAAAAAAGCGGTTCTCTGTGACACTTCCACAGGTTGTCCTAGACCCGTCGTGCCCGTCTCCTTCAGACGCACTGTCTTTTACCCACTGCACTCACTATCACATCCCGGTATCCGTGCATCGTTGAAACTGGTCACTGAACATTTCGGTTGGCCAAGCGTAAACAAAGATTTTCGTAACTGGGCTGGCGCCTGCCTTCAATGCCAGCGCTCCAAAGTACATCGTCACACCCGCAGTCCTCCTGGTTCATTCGCTGCCCGGACGCTAGGTTCTCGCATTTACACGTAGAAATTGTAGGCCCATTGCCTCCTTCACGCAGATTCGTATACATAGTTACATGTGTCGAACGCTTCACCAAATGGCCAGAAGCCATTCCCGTGAGAGACTGCGCAGCTGGGACTGTTATCCGGGCCTTCTTGGACCGGTAGGTTTCGCAATACGGACGCCCATCCACCATCACAACTAACCGAGGAACGCCTTTCGAATCTTCAGAATTCGGTACGTCGTGCAACTTTTAGGCTGTCGCCGCATTCATACCATAGCGTATCACCCAGCAGCCAACGGGTTAGTTGAACGCTACCATAGACAGCTAAAACCTCTATCTGCGCCTCCTGTGACCCTAGCTGGAGCGAAAACATTTCGCTCGTACACTGAAACATTCGCAGCAGCATCAAAGCTGACTTGCAATGTGCACCAGCATAGCTGGTTTACGGCACGACGCTCAAGCTACCAGGAGAATTTGTTTCACCTCCCGCATTGTTGGTTATTCCTCTACTTATCTATGCGTCCTCCCTAGCTCAACGCATGCGTTCACTACGCCCGACCCCGCTCCGCGAACAGACTAGAGATGTGCACGCTCACAGCGGACTCTCTACCTGCACCCACATCTTCCTCCGCATTGACGCAGTTTGGCGTCCTCTCCAGCCTCCCTACACTGGCCCTTTCAGAGTTCTGCAACGGACTCCGAAACATTTTACTTTAGACCAGAATGGTCACCGAACAACGGTGTCCATTGACCGCCTCAAAGTGGCTTCCTTTGATGAGCCACTTGCAGCCCATCCTGATGCTCTCGCAGAAACACCGGCACCTGTGGTGACTTCCCGAAAACTAGATAGCCCAGAACCCTCCGTACCACTTGACCCGCAACCTATCCCACCGCAGCCCCAGGCAACCGACCGACGCGGTAGACAGGTTAAACGTCCGGTCCGCTTTTCAGATTTTGTAAACTTTTACTATTTCCATTAACACGCCTTTTTTGTTTTTAGTGGATATCCTGTGTCTCATCCGCAAACGTTTTGCAAAATCGACAAAAGAAACCAAAATATTTTGGAACCCTAAAAAGCGTATTTGCTTTTATCATGTATACCATGTTCCCTCTCCTGCGTCATGACACTTCCCCGACCCTTGCCAACCCCCGCTGAGTTCTACCTTTCAGAAACGCAACTGCCGGAACTGCCCAGGCCACCCTCGAGTTACTCGCCAACCGGCTCAACGCAACCCTGGAGTGAATCTCCAGCCGTCCCAAAGCATCTTTCCTCACTTAAGGAACAGACAGTCGCCCCGACCGCAGAAACCCACGAACGGATTGGTCCCCAAACGCAGCGTAGGCATTGCCGACGAGGACGCCGGATTTCTCCGTGGGGCGAGGACGCCCGGATTTCTCCGTGGGACGAGGACGCCTGGATTTCTTCGTGGGATGAGGACCGTGGACTAAAGTGCGGTGAGGGGAGTGACAGCTTCCAAGCGCACCGTCGGGTCTGCATCAAAGGGAAGGTCCTGTCAACCATTTTTCTGGACTAGCCAGCTTTTTGCAGTCTGACCAGCCCGCCCCGACGGCCCACCGATGATGCACTCTGGTCCCCACGATCGTCATAAACAATCACTAACCAAAGCCTGGACCCAGCGAACTCTGCTACAAACCCCACTTTGGAAGCCCTCACTCAAGCCCCTGCAACTATTAGCGTCAACCCCCACTTTCCGTTTTCCGCCACTAACAGCTCCATCAAAGGCTTCTATCCTTCAGCCTTCTAGGGGGTGGCAATTGTAGTGTACCGGAAAACAAGCTCTTTCATTATTTTGTAACATTGGATTTTACGGTTGTTTTAACCTTTGAAACGTCCACTTGTTTTACTGACTGTACGTCCGTTGACACAAACCGTTTTGGTGAGTACTCGCTGCACGTTTCTTGCTCTGTCTAATTTGCTTCCTATTCTTGCAGCCTGCACAATATAACTTGGGTTTAGTCGCCTCCGACTTCTATACTGTCGCATTTGACACGTATTACGTGTCATTGCTTGCCGACTGATATACCAGGCTCCGCACAACAAGCTAAGGAATGTGTGTATTTTCAGGCCAAAACCTGTCAGTTGATCCGAATGGTCTTCTGTGTTACTCAGGTAGACCTGGCTCAGGTAGCCTTGCTATAAACTTCCGAACTACTGAGGGGAATAAAAATACTAAACTCTATATTCCTAGTAGTTACTGTGGCTCAGTATCCACTGAAAATTGTATACGGAGGCCTTCGGACGGCAGGTAAATTATAATTTCTCCTGCATTCCAACGCATACATAATATTCCTTACTTGATTTTTAGTGTTTTGCGCAAATTTATAGCTAAATAACCTACGTTTGCTATGTATGCCCGCAAAGTGTGCTTATCGGCCACCTAGAAAGCCCTAGTTGTTACAGAGTATTACGGGCTATGTAAAGCATTTCTAGATAGCTATGCCTATTTTCGAACGTATACCGCTTCGCTACCTTTTATCTTTTATTTCTTTTTTCTGCTATCTGCTTAAAAAGCAGAAAGCCACTTTTAGCGAAAAAGAATAATGGCGTAATTCGTAGACGATCATTCAATTGCGAATAACTTGCAAAATACTGCACGCATTGCATTTTTTAATTTTGACTTAATCATCAGTTAAAATCTTGCTCTAAACAGCAATTTTTGTGCTACCTTACGCAATATACTAGACTTAAAGAAGGATTTTCCCATTTCTGAGATTTATTCAGGTGGAAAGTTGGCGCCAGAAATCAATATAAGCGCCAGAAAAGTAAGGCTATATTTTTTTGATATTTTGTATTTTTCTTGTGAAGCAAGCCTCCATAGTATATCTCTTAACAAATCCGTTTTACTTTTATCTGCATTCTCTAAATTAATTTTCAACTTTTCGTATCCCCTATTGTTTCGCCACTCTTATTTGTTCCATGTGCGCACCAATAATTGTGGCGACTGAACGGGCCAAAAGTGTCCACAAAATTTAAGATGAAGTTGTGTTGAAGTGGATCCCTCTTCCTAAGAAAATCGGCACAAATACGGCTCTGCGCAACTTTCACAACCAAATAACAAAGAGCTCAACATCGTCCGAAGGATACAGAAGCATTTCGAGCTGGGCGCCTACGACCCCATCATCTGTAAACCAAACAATGCCAATGCCTTTGTAATTGCCCAATAAGAACATACAATCGTATTTTACCTACTTACGTGCAAGAGCGCAGGATTAATGTAAAGGTTGATCTGAATTCTTAAATGTGCAGCCACTAGCCGGTCTAGATATATACCTAGATTTTTATTTATTTATTTGCAAATTAGGTACAACAAACAAACTTGCTAGGCTTCAGTACATCAAGTAGCTAGTCACAGTTGTATGCCATCCATCTTTTGATAGTGCTTTTCGATTCATTGCTGTTTATGTCAGTTTGGCTAACTCGTGTTGGTCGCCTGTTTTTCTTGAGACTTCTACCGCTACATATGTCGACGCAAATTGGTTCACCCTCTGTGATTGGCTAATCTATTCTTAATAGCCAGCTAGCTTGGGCACTTGATCCCCATTCCTAGACATGAAGCAAAATTCATCTTTTTAAGTAATTCACTTATCCTTCTAAATGGTGGTCCTTATTACCATGCTGGAGAGATAACAGTTTTACTGCGTCTTAACGTATGCATTTAGTTCGCTCCGTAAACCCATTTTCAAAACTTAACACTTGTAGTCCTGTTTTTTAAAAAGATTCCCTTAGATGCCAGACTTTCTGTCGCACTTCATTTACAATGCCAAGGACAGCTTTACTGATTTTTAATGGCAATCGAACACTTTTTTTCTGTACCTGGCGGTTCTGCAATAACATTATTATATGCTATTTAATTGGAGCTTTTAAATGCTATTTCATGGTAGTTTTACGTGACTATGGGCACGCACCTATCATTTCCTCACCAGGCTCCGTGTTACCATTTTTAATTAGACTGCGAGGTAGGTACGATATATGGTTGACACGTTCGTGGTTTGCAAGTCTGAAAATCACGTCATGCCTTTGCTGGAAGACTTTAACGGCGCACATGCGTATCTTTGCTTCACCTGCAAACAAGACTTTAGAGAACGGCTTCTGTCTCTTAATATAAAGATTATCCGCAAATTCGAAGGATCTCACAGTAGAAGTACAAACAGGACAAGCACCTGGAGCGAAGAGTGCACCAGCATTCGCAGTGCGATGCTCTTAGAGTACGAACAGGTTTTCGGTACAATTTCTCCTCATCAGGGCGAACAGGATCTGCACACTAGTTACCGGCAATGAGGAACTGCGGATAAACAGCGAAGCCCACAGAGTAAATGGTGCCCAAACAAAGCTTACTGGAAGCGTTTAAATACCCGTAAACCTAAGCCACCAAGGAGCATTGCTCCAAATGATGCATCGTTTATGTATTTCACATTCAATCGCGTTGCACTCGCTGAGGTGTTGCTCCGAAGTCTGAAAGACGCTAGTGTGAAGATCGAGCCCGCAGCGTTTACGAGAATAGTTTCTTAAAATAACTCACTGCTTGACAGCTCCCTGAATGATAAGCTTCGGTTCTTGGCTCCATACATGCGTGGTATCAATATGCGTGCATTGGTGCACGAAACCTTGGTCGCACTTCAAGACGTTTAGCCCAGGGGATCCGCGAGCATTTACCAATATGCTTCTACACAGGTGGAATATTCCTTTGAACAGCTCGCTTTCGCTGCAGCTGGAATACGGCCAAGCGGCATCAGCGAAAGGCTTCACAATAATCTACACATTACTTGAACGCTACACATGATGTTTCCGCAAACACTTGCTCTCGTTTGCAGAGTCCGCAAAAATGCTCCACTTGACGCATGTCACGTGTTCAAAGGATGCAAAGATAGCCAGTCTTGTTACCTTGGCTAACGAGCAACGTCAGTTAATCTTTTGCTAATTATTATGGTAATCTATATATGATTTCTATCCGAGCGTAATTATCGACTATTTTGTTTGTTGGCTTTGTATCTTTTTAACGGCTGTGGCTATTGAATCTATCGCTCTGACTGTGCGTGATTAATATTCAGCTCTTTACGGCACTTGCACATCTATTGTACCATGTAAACATATGGCAATGATAACATTTTACATGAAAATATTTATTAACTCACAATCACATTCATTGTTTCAATTATGAACTATGAAATGGACATATTTAGCCTACAGAAATTCAGCGTACCCCGTGGTACACACAAACAATTACCTAACTTAAGAAATTACCACTGAAACGTTTAAGAGCATATTTGGGGACAAAAGATTAAATGGGTATTTAGTAGGTATCCTGCATTGGACTAAGAAATGGAATTTTGCAGTTTATGGATGTGTTAAGTCAGAGGGATCAACTGTACTCACCACCTGCATGACAAGTCCAGTGTAGATAGCTGGACACGGAGTCTGCACAAGCCGGAGAAGTATCCTATCGAACAATTATCAAGCCATCCATAGTCAACTTTATGGAATTCGCTGTTTGGTTTGGTTGTGACTTGCAATATCTAATGATACCTCGGTTCACTTTGAGGTAAACCTCGGTCATCCTGACCGCGTGAAACAAATCCGGAATGGAAATAATTCAGTGTTGTTACTCCCAAGTCTCTTATACCTCGAGTACTCGCACCCACATGCACCATTTATCATCCAACTCTAGGGCTCTTCTCACTTATGGACCGTCTTCAAAGAATACTGGTGAAAATTGACTCAGCCAATAGGTCAGCCAACAGAAAACACTGGGTCATTAATCATTGGATGATAGAAAGCAAAAGTAAGTCCTTTGTCAGCTCCTTTACTTCCCGGTCGTCGCGGAGACAGGGTGCCACAGAGAACCAGTGAAGCTGCATTGGAAACAGCTAGATCATCGCAAACCAAAATTATAATCCCACAAATGATT
>CALYDF020007279.1:0-12701 GCA_944474145.2 Dicrocoelium dendriticum | reverse complement strand
AACTGTCTCTTTCGTTCTCATCTCAGGCCAAATTCCTTAAGTATATCGTATTTATTACACATAAATAAGTTACACCGTAATTCCTTAGTTTTTTATGCCACTCCTTCTCCACGATAGTACACTACTTGCCTGCTGTTGGTTGACGGCCATATTTGTTTTTCCACTTTCATACGCCCACCGTCATTATGGACCCCCCAGAAATGCACCGCAGACAAACAGCTGAGAATGCCCGTGAGCAGGCGGAAAACGATAATGAGAGCGACAAGGGGAAATTTTACGAAAGTAGCAATATTGCCTCCTACATATTCTCCACGAATCGACAGCACTGTATGCGCGAGTGAGTTATAACTGTAATTCGGTCCCTTTGTGGGCAAGTTTTCTCGGTAGCACGAAAGGCATTCTGTGACGGTAGTATCACATCAGAGTGACCTGATGGACCAACCGACCAAGCCAAACGGCCAATGGGAGGCGGACGTGACGGATTCGATTACTGGACTCGGATTGGACGATATTCGTGTGAATGATTCCCCGGTGGTTTAACTGAAGCAAAGGAGGAACCTCTTCGACTCAGAAGGGTCATTACTTTTGGACCTAAACCTTCAATTTATATCAAAGTTTTTGACTTGCTGGACATGCTGTAATTTTTGCTTACCTGTCTTTGTCGATTAAATGCTTGTCCCTGAGGGACTGAGTTCTGCAACGTGGTGTCAGAGAAGGCAAAGAGGAACCCCACCGGCGGCGCGCGGATGCTGTTTAGATCACCACCGTCTACTCAGATGCCTGCCCCACTGAACCTGGATGAACGGAACTTGTCGAGTAATTGGCGTCTATGGAAGAACAGGTGGGTGACTTTCTGCACCTTATTACCTTTGGACGAACAACCGATAGCGTATCGCTTAGCCATGTTTCGTCACGTAGCGGGGGTGACGTGCGCCGCGTTCCAGAGATATTGCACTACGACAATGGCGATGATTTCAATAAATTGAAGACGGTCATTGGAAAGTTTAGTGAATTTTGTGACGGTCAAACCAACGCGACCCGCCAGCCCTATCTTCTTTTCGCGCAATAGAGGGCAAAAAGAATCAGCAGACGCGTGCGTCACTGAATTGAAGATTTCGCCCCATCCTGTTATTTCTGTAAACCTTTGGGCGACAGTTCCGTACGCGGTCGGATCGTTCTAGGTATCAATGCTGAAAGTACGATAAAGTGGCTTTTGTGACAGCGCAACTTATCGCTGCAGCCGTGCGTTGATATCTGCAACATTAAGTCCTCAACCACTCGTCAATACCAACAAATGAAACTCGCAACAGACGCAGAATTGTGTGCAGTTTCCGGAGGCGAAACAGCGAAGGCTATTACCGGTAGACAGGAGATCTGCAAATCTGGGCTAAGCGACATGCGAGCAGCCACGAACAGTGTCCGCCGTGGGGAGGGAAATGTACCCGATATGGTACATGAAAGCACTTTGCTCGTTGCTGCCAATCAACCAATGTGAGTGCGGTCGATCGTGACAAGTCCCTTGCAGATGCAAAACATTCAATTGGCAACGTGTCTTGGAGAGTACCACAAAATGTGTCTACGCAATTCCTTTGACCGAAGGCAAAGCCGTACGATTCCATTTAGACATAGGTGCTACTGTCAACGTTCTACTAAGGAAGCACTGTCCAGAAGTGTGCATTCGATCCGGTCGAGATTGCCTGCGTATGTGGACTGGTACCAATATTCATCCGAAGGCCTCAGCTACAATGGAAGTCGTTAACCCAAGAGATGGAGGCTCACATCGACTGGAGTTTGTGAACGTGGAGCAGCTCACACCGATTCTCGGCATTGATTCGATTCAGTCTCTCGGTTTTGTTATTTCTAAGCATGATCGTTTTGTGCAGGTTTGCCAAGGATAAACCGATATTAGTGACCAGTATCCGTCTGTGTTTAGCCCAGGTTTGGGAAAGTTTGTGGGAACTGCTCACCTGTCCATAGATCAGTTGATACGACCGACAGCTCTACCAGCTAGGAAAGTTCCATTTGCACTGCGTGACAGGTTCTCCGCTGAATTGAGCAAGTTACTCAGAGAGGGTCTTATTGCCAAAGTCGATGAGCCAACCGACGGGGTCAGTCAGGTCGGAATCATTACGAAGATGGGCGAACTGCTTATGTGTATTGACCCAAACCCGTTGAATAAGGCCTTGCGTAAAGAGCATTGCGCGCTACATACCCTAGAGGATATTTTGCCGCCTTTGACCAAAGCGAAGTGTTTCACGAAGGTAGACCTCTCTTCGGCATTATAGCACGTAGTTTTAGTTGATGAATCCAATTTCCTTACTACATTTGCAACCCCATTCAGGAGTTATCTTTGATTGCGTTTACCGTTTGGCTTGAAAGTGTCGAGTGAAATTTTTCAAATGAGATTGGTGCAAGCGGTAGACGATTTAGATTGTGTGGCGGGCGTGGCAGACGATGTTTTGCTTTATGGCTCGACAGAATAAGAGCATGACATTGATCTCCGGTGTTTCTTACAACGTTGTGTGCAAAAGAACAGCAAGCCTAAACGTGAAAAATTGAACTTCGGAAAGACGAGGTGATTTTCCATAAGCATTTGCTAACAACACAAGGGCTCAGGGTCAATCCAGGAAAAATTAAGGCAATTCGAGAGATGTCGCCTCCTAATGACGTGAAGGAGATCGATCGCTTAAACGGTATGGTGAATTACTTGTGCCGTTTTATGCTAAGACTCGGATATCATGATGCCGATCAGGGTGTTAACTTAAAGGAGTAAAGTGGAGTCGGAGAATAGAATAGGAAACCGCATACGAAACTATTAAGCACCTCATCAGCAACGCGCTTGTACTACGGTATTACGATCCAGCGCCGTCTTTGGAGACACAGTGTGACAGTAGCCAAGACGGAATAGGTGGTGTTCTCTTACAGAATAAAAACCTTTGGATTTTCGCAGCCGAGCACATACTATGACCGAGCAGCACTATGAGCAGATAGAGAAGGAGATGCTTGCGGTAGTCTATGCCGTGCAGCGTTTCAACGATTATACTTTCGGAAGAAAGACAACTTAGTATACCGACGACAAGCCGCTTGTGTCAGTAGCCAGGAAACCGCTGCACGTCGTTCCTCGTCGCGTTCAGCGTATGCTTCTCCGGCTTCAAAAGTACGAATTGGATATTGTGTATACCCCTGGTGCACAGTTGTTCATCGCGGATGAACTGTCAAGGGCTCTTCTGTCGGTACCCAGCATAATCCGGAAGAGGTCAATGCAGTTAAATTTATTACAGCACCTGGCAGTAACAGAAGAGCGCCTAAAGGAAATAAGGCGCTGCACAGAGGAAGGCGCAAAGCTTTCAGCTTTGCGAGAGGTTATTCTAAATAGGTGGCCAGAGACAAAGAAGCAGTTACCGAAGGAACTCACACCCTACTTCAATTTTCGGGATGAACCCTTGGTCTATGATGGTTTGATGTTCAAGGGAAGACGTATTCTGATTCCGTCATCGCTCCGAGGAGTAATTCCGAGATACGTTCACCGCGCTCACCTTGGTGCTAACTATACCATTAACCAAGCAAGAGAATTGACCTTTTGGCTAGACATGACGGGTCAACTATAAGCTCATGTACCGAATTGTGAGGCCTGCCATTCACACGAAATTCGGCAGCCGAGGGAACCAATGATACTGCATGATGTCCCTGATCGACCGTGGCAAAAGTTGGCGGTGGACTTATTCCGTGATAACGGGAAAGATTACTTGCTCACAGTGAATTACTATGGTGATTATTTTAAAATGGACCTACTCACCACTACGACCACAGAGGCAGTAATCAACGAGCTCAGATGTCAGTGCGCGCGACACGATATACCGGAGGAGCTGGTCTCAGACAATGGGTCTCAGACAATGGGTCTCAGTTTACCAGCGGCGTGTTCCAGACGTTCGCAACCAAGTGAAAATTCCTGCACCAGCAAACCAACCCATATCACTGTCAACCATATGGAAAGGCTGGGTCAGCATTGAAGTAGGCCAAGCGGCTGTTATTAAAGGCTAGAGCAATTGGCGAGGACCCGCACCTCATGCCATTGGAGAATCGCAACACTCTCTCATCGAATTTCGGTTTGAGCCCGGTGCAGCGCGTATACAGCCGAAGGACTAGAATGCTGATGCCAGCATCCGCCACATTTTTGCACCCAGTTTCGCCCCAGCACGAACGATTACAGAACAATCTGAGACGACGAACGACCACTCCGAAACGGTATTATGACCTTGGTGCACGGGTACTGTCTGAGCTAACAGTGGGAGAGGAAGTGTGGGTTCAACCATTACCTGGTATTCAATAGCGGTAGAAGAAAGGTGTGGTGGCTGCGAGGGTCGGTGCCAGGTCATATGAAATAAATGTTGGAGGGAAAATGTTCAGGAGAAATAGAACATATTTGAGACGACACCGGGGACAAAAATGTGAATTGAGAATGGTGGCAGATGATGTGGGGCAAGGTGAGCACGGCCACAGAGACAACGAAGACGACGCGGAGTGACAAGGTGTACGGGGTGGAGAGCAATATGGGACGCAAGAACACGAAAAAGGGAGGATGTGATGGTTGTATCAGCTCAGAGTGAGTAGATGGACCAACCGAGCGAGCCAAACACCAAATGGGAGGCGGACGTGACGGATTCGATTACTGGACTCGGATTGGACGATATTCGTGTGAGTGATTCACCGTTTGTTTAACTGAAGCAAAGGAGGAATCTCATCGACTCAAAAGGGTCGTTAGTTATGGACTTGAACCTGCAATTTATATCGAGGAGTTTGGCTTGCTAAACATGCTGTAATTTTCGCTTAGCTGTCTTTGTCGAATAAACGCTTGTCCCTGAAGGACTGAGTTCTGCAACACATTCCTTTTCAATTTTCAAGTTAGCGAATTTCTCTGATCAAAGCAAAAACACGAATGCAAATCAAACATCTTGCCAGAAGTATTCACGCATGCAGATAGTAGTGGCTAATAGTGCATGTCAAAAAGATTGGTAATAAATAGTGTTTATGCGTACAACTGAAATATGAAGAAATTCCGCTGATATTTTTCAGTGCTAGCCGATAGAGAATTAGGCATAAGAAACAAAAAGTAGCGACAAGATTGTTTTCATGGTTTCATAATCAAATAGTTGACCATTAAATGACTATGTCATTAAAAAGCTGGGAGTAGTAGGGAAGGGTCATTGGTACTAGTTAGATGATAAGTTGAAGGATGAGAGTGACGGGTTCAGTTATTGATGCCTGTCAGGCAAACCTCAAAAAATCCTGCAGCTGTATCCTTCTGCGCTAAACTACTTGTAAGTCAGGGCCTGATACTAAATTGTTGTTGTTGTTAAGTTGTTTACAAACCCCTGATGGTGCGGAGAGTACAAATATTTATTGTGGATGACATACTTAGTATACCAATATAGCTTCTCGAGCTGCCGAATAGTTTGCTGTCTGGATAGCTGCATTTTTATTTTTTCATGGCGTTTCAAGCTGGAAAAGGTTATAATATCGCATAGTTGATGGACGTCAGAGCTGTAAAGCTGTCAACTGTGTTTGTTTAAGGTGCACAAGCAGCAATGCTTTAGTCGCTGCGGCATTGCACTAGCTTCCCAACTAAACACTTCGGTGGCAGGACGAATTCGACTATAGTTTGCTTGATTCCACACATCTTTGGTAGCCACTTTGACCACAGCTGCCTTGTACCCACTTGTGGCTGATCTTACCTTTCCGCCTTCACTAGTACACTCACGCGGACTCCTTCTCTATACCGATGAATCGCTAATTGAATTTTCCTGATAATGACAGTCTGACATGACTGTCCTTATCCCATCACTCCCACTAATTTATAGATATGACAGCTTTCTAAAGCTAGATAGTCAGGTATATCATGTGCAAATAAGAACGGCCGGTTAACACAAAATAAGTTAGCAAGCGGCATGCAGGTAGATACGATTTCCCAGTGAATGTACTTGTCATGCATCTGGAAGCTTATTCGGTTATGGAACCTACTTTAGAAACATGTTTCGAATGTTGAAATGGTTCCTCGGTTACTCTCTTTTCTGTTTGTGATCAATAGGAAAATTTCAAATTATCCTCAAATTGTAAAACTTAATTTGAACAATGCACACTGAATTGCTTCAAATGAGGAGATAACCCCGGAGAAGAAAGCAAAAGCAAAAGACAGCTATCTGTACAAACTTTTTGCGATGGTTCGCATCAGGCCAGCACGTCACAGAACTAGGATTACAACTAACACAGCATATGTAAATGCCATGTAGCAATGAAGCCAATTGACTGGGCAATGCGATTAAGTGACGGCACTGGTTAGAGAAACATTATTGAAAGTGTTAAATGCGTCATCCTTATAGGGGCGGCTTGAAGCCATTGTAAATGAAGATCCTTTGCAAACTCTTTCGGACACATAAGTTGTACTCAAGGAACCAAGTAGCCATCGCTTCTGCCGTCGCTAATAATCCGCATCGGAAGGTTCGCGCGTTAATTAGGCGACTTGACCTTGCCAAGTGCCACAGAACCGCGCTCGATACTGTCTTTCTTACACCCGTGTATAACAATGCCGAGCAATGTTCCCGGACTCTCTCAGACAGTCGCCTGGACGTCTTTCCAATACAAGTTGCCCTACACGAACACGAAAAGTAGTATGCTCAGAAGGAAATATTCGACCTTGGTATCCTGTCTTTGAGTGGTTGTCTCACGACTGGGGTAGAAGTTGAGCTGATATGGAGACCAGCTGTAATGTAGATTCAAGCGGTGGCATTGCAATGCCTTCGGGTAGTTCGATCCACCTTCCAATCACCCTTGCAATGTAGTGATAAGTAGATTAACTGTTTTTCTGTGGTGAAGGATTGCAATTTTGGTTCCCCTGGCTCCATGTACCTCTGAATGAATATGTCCGGGTAACCATTTTGTTCAAGAACACTCCGGATGAAATTCAACTCATCTTGAGCCTGTCCTCCGCGCATATTCTTCTCTCTCTTTCCATTGAACAACGGACGACGTTTCATTTTTGACTTATTGGAACGAACCTGGCGAAATGGATATGCTGCCCACTCCAAGTTGTGTTCCTGAGTACGTACCTCTGTACTGCACCGTCCGATATTCTTGGGATGTGGACATCTAATAATGGCAGGAAGCCGTTACTTTCCAGTTCTATGGTGCACACTATGTTGTGGTGGGCAGCGCTAAAGTGGACTAGCAGATCTCCAATGCATACCCGGCTATCCGCAAAGCGAAATATGTCATCACCGACACTAGAGGCTGCTCAGAAAGATGAGTTCGCCACACATTCTTCATCAGAACCCCTCGCCACATCGAACACTGGTAAAGACCCGACAACATACGTGTCTGTGGATCTTACCCATATGACAGAGGCATCTCGCAACGTAACCCCGTCAGCTGCCAAACGAGTTACTACTACCCTTACCACCACGAGACTCAAGACCCCACCAGTTATCCAACTGAAGAGAACAGCCACTGGTCCCTCCAAAAAGAGAACATGAAACAATCCCATAATTCGCTGTTTTATGCACAAGTGTGACTGAATCCGGGACGAACTCCATCAAAGATAGACTATTAGGCGACGAGAAACAGTGGGACGACCTGTGTCAAATAACAAGTGTTCAAGCTAAGCCAGTCAATATGATGCGCCTAGTCCATCACCCAAACTCCGTACATTACGGTGAACCGCGGTTACTCCAGGTAACACTTCAGTCAAGTAATGATGCAGAGGCAGTCCTGTTGTCAGCCACTCACCTCCGTACCGTTACATGCACTATTCGAATTTTTCCAGATCTACATTAGAGTGAACGCCAGAAACACAAACAAAATCCGGATGACTTCCGTAAACAACAAGACGCAATATCTATCTTTGGTCACGTTGTCCCCGAGCTCCAGACATTAAACCGGCGAGACGCCAAAACGAATGACTGGGACTAATGGCGTTTTACTATTCAAGTGCTCTCCCTCAAATCATTATCGCTAATTCGACATCAAGATTACCGCTATCACCTAACTACAAAGGGCGTGGTCTCCAAGTGATGAAAGTACCATTGCACTCCGCACTGATGACAAGACCTGTGATCAAAATGTGTCACAAAAGCGTAAAATGCTACCGTCCGAAATGCGTATAAAGGCGGTAGGCACGAGGCCACAGATAGAAAACGTAATACTGTGCCGGATATTTACCAATACAATTCCGTCCCTGTGTAGCTCAGAACAGAGACAACATCAAAGCACGCCGGTAGTTAAAGCATGAGGGGACGGTCACCCTTTCGCTGGCACTGAGAACTCTATACAGCAATCAGAAGTGGCCCTAAGGCCTGCGTCATCGGTCCTACAAAATAAACCGCCAGCCAACCTCTCAAGGGTTGGCATGGACCCTCACCGGAAATCAGCAACCCTAAACACACTGCTAACTACCGATGCCCTCACCTGCTTGTACACCAGTGCACAAGGTCATGTCAGCTAGCTAACCGAACTTCGCATTCATCCGGTCTTCTAGCCTTGGGACGTAGTTGTGATCACCGAAACGTGGCTGAACGCGGAGATCACCGAGGCTGAGATTTCTCCACTCGGCATAACTTCCATACGAAAGGATCAAAGCAGTAGAGGAGGCAGGGTGCTCCTGTATTATCGATCCGGCTTGCATGTGACTATCTTTGACAATACCCAGAAACGCACGTCGTCGATTCTCCTTGGTGTAGTATGCACCTAAGACGTGGGGCATTGCGTTTATTAGCAATAGTTTACCGCTCTCCAATGTCCAGCTTGGAGATGTACCACTGCCTATATTCTGCGATGAAGCGAGTCCGGGCACGACCACACAGGCACGTTCTTCTGTTGGGGGACTTCAACCAGCACACACTCGAAGTTCCAACATCGCACGACGTAAAATTTAAGGCTGACTTGCAAGAGTTGATTGCCGAGATACCTGTGTACAACCACGACAATCTCAAACGCGATTCGGAATGAGTGACGCGCCCTCTGTGTTGGACTTTGTGCTCACCAACCAGGAACTAATGCTGGACCCCGTGACCATAGATGCAACACTTGTCCGTGGCGATCCCACGATTTTGCTCTTTTGTTACATCTGCTACTCAGTGAGAATAACGTAGAAGCCTCCATCGTCCCCGTTATGATATCGTGTCCAACCTGGTTCAAGAAACCGACTGGTCCTAACTTGAGGAGCAGCCGCCCGATGTCGCTGGGGGGTGTTTGTCAGCCAAATCACCGAGCTTGTGGCAAATGCGTCAGAAAGCAATGTCCTTCGTCCGAAGCAAGTGAACTCGTTTCTGAGGAGCCGCAGTAGAAAATATATGCCCTTAAGGGATTCAGTTTGACGCGCTCACAATTGTTGTTCAAATAGCTTGAACTAGGGTGCTTACATTAGCAAAGGAAACCACTGCGTCAAGTTGATCCGCGAAGACCAACGGTAGCATCTACAGAACTTAGCGGCGAAATGCAGTACAAGTCCCAAGTTACTGTGTAGACACGTCAACAGGCTTCCTGAGGGTGCAGCGTGTGATCCCAGTTATAGGTGAAACAGTTGATCTGGCGCAAACTACACAGGATTCGGCCAAAATGCTTCGCAAACGCTACATCCAGACTTTCCAGAGTGAAACATCACTTCACCCGCTTTTGACACAGCTCCCATCGTCACCAGAGTTAAACCACGTATCGAACACGGCAGCCAATGTGATAAAAAAGCTAATCATTTCGCGTGCACAGCTCACCTGGCGTAGAGGACATCCACGCGAAGGCATTGAGGACAGCCGCTATGATCTTTGCCGGACCACTAGCTTGGTTCTTTCAGTTTTGTCTCGACGAAATGCAGATTCCCGCAATGTGAAATCAGGGACTAGTCATGCCTTTTCACAAAGTGGTAATCGTGTGATGCCTTTGAACTTCCTTCCAAGTACTCTGCTTCTAGCCTTATCCAAATTACTGGAAGGTATAATCGTAGAAGTGCTCATGGAATAACTTGTGAGCAATGACATCCTAGTGGCACAGCAGCCCGGATTCCGACAATATCGGTCTTGCACTACAAGCTTGCTTCTAGCCCCAGCAAGCTGGACAGAATTATCTGATGTGGGAGTGGGAGTCGACGTCGTCTACCTGGACTTCTTGAAAGCTCCACAAGCTTCGAAGCTATGGAATCGGTTACCCTGTGCTCGGTTGAATCTGCAGATTCCTCACTCAACCTCAGTTGTAGGTGTGGGTCCGCAACTGCTTTTCCGACCCAATTAATGTCCAGTATGACGTGTCCCACAGATCGGTACTGGGGCCATGTTTATTCCTAATATTCATTAACGAGCTTGCCAGGGTACTGCAGTCTAACTTCTTACTATTTGCAGATGATGTCAAGAGTTGGCATGACCTCAGGAGCGCGGATGAGCACATGGCATTGCAGAGAGATTTGGACAGGGTTCATATATGTGATCATCCAAGAACCTGCTACAGTTCAAAGGAGCGAAGTGCAAAGTCGTGAGCATACGCCATCAGCATCCCCATAAATATCGACTTGAGGACCAGCAGTTGCAACGTGTTTCTTAGAATAGCAACTTCGGAGTGATTGTGCAGGACAAGGAGGGCTTCTCAAAACCGGCGGAAAAGGCATGGAAAAAGCCAGTCGGCATCTTGAACCCTTACGGAGGGCTTTCGGAAATTTCAAGCCATCTACGTTTCGCCAAATGCTGAATGCCTACGTGAGGTCCCACATGGAATATGTGATCCAGGCCTGGCGTCGCTGGCGCAAGCGCGACCTCAAAACACTTGAAGCTCCATAACGTAGAGTAACCAAATTTGTTAGAGGATTGTTTCATCACTTCTACCAGCGCAGACTGCAGTCCCTGAGATTGTGCGGTGGTAAATATCGACGTCAACGAGGAGACCTCATCACTGTTTACTTAATGCTAACGGAAGCAATTCACTCGTGTCGCAATCTGTTGCAGTTGAGCCATAAAATCAAGCTGAGGGGCTATCAGCTCAAACTGTCTACGCACTACAGTCGACTTGATTGTCGACGAGACGTTTTCTCCCTCTGTGTGTCCCGTGCATAGAAAGCCCTTACGACTGACGTGATCATAATGTAGCAGCATTTAAATCGGTAGACGATTTACTTAGTTACTTATTACTTAGTTATGGGCTTCACTTTACTTACTTTACTTACTTAGTTACTTTTTACTTTTTACTTATTTGTTGATCATTTTAATTTTAATTTGCACTCCAGCCATCCTACGGGAATTGTCAAGCACATGCCATTTTTTCTACCCATCATACATCGCTGTTCATTCTTCCTGTTACGACCGATAGGTTGATGCGAGCATACAAGGCAGCATGGGGGCAGTTACAGCTGACGAATTTAGTGCGCAAAAGCAAGGAAGCTCACCCATATACCGCTTGTTTAGGTCTCTGCGACACATAAACCGTTATGGGGGCACGATTATACTATGCCAAATTAGCACAGCTTAGGTAACGAAATGATGGGAGCAAGACTAACATATGATCGTTTTTTGGAAATAGCTTCTTTAGGAAAGGATGCAACTGACTTTAAAAGAAAGTTCCAGGGTTGACGAAGCCAAAGGGAATACCCTCGACATCCTAGATGGCCGTAGTTTTCACTCAGTTTCAAGTAATTGCCTCTGATGTTACTATAATTGCTAAGCTTCAACAAGTGCCGCCAAACTTGATCAGAGTCACTTGATATTTGGTACCCAAATATGAGGTCGCCGAATAATCTTCGGTAGCGTCCGCTGATACAGCGATTTCTGCCATTACTGCTAAGGCACCTCTGACATTCTTTGCTGCCGTGCATTTTTGGTATCGCTAGCCCCTCCAGGTCGAGATTCAACCAAGGTTGGATAGCTCGGATGTCGTATTCAAAGTGAAGGCGAACGTAAGAGTTGTGCATCATCAGGAAGATGGATAGGGCAAAACACCCGAATGTCGTTCGCAGCACGCCGAAGTGCTGTTTGCCTGTTTTCGCAGCCGTTTAAGACAGTTTTAGGCAGTTGTGGTCATTCTGTACGAGAACACTGAGGTCACCTTCCTGGAAGCTGGTCTCAAATCCGTGTGCCTCAACCCAATTCGTGCAGTCATCCGTACGACGTAACTGAACAACTTAACATTTTCCACATTGAATGCTAGGGTATTTTGAACTAACCAATTCGAAATGGTGTTAAGATCGCAATGGATCCGTGCGTGGTCGTCAGGTTCTTTGATTTCTTGCAATATCCAATGTCATGTGCGTGGAATACGGAGTCAGAAGCAGTTTCCCTCACTAGAACTGTAATAAAAACTATGAACAGGCGACGTCAACGGGATAAACTGCACTCCACTTCAATTGGGTCGGACAGGGATTTTTGGACAGTCAGCTCCAGCCGAATATGATCTAGAAAATGTCTATCCCACTTAGGATCGGATAGCCGATACCATAGTTCCTAAGCTTGTAGAGGGGAATTCAAGGCTCTAAACAATCAGTCGCTTTCGTAAAGTCATCAACTCCCGCTTCACTAGTAACTGCTTTAGTTCAGCTACTGGGTATCATTAACTGGTTAGTGGTACATGAACGATTTTGGCGGAAGCCATGTTCCTCCGAGGTTATTATGCTGTGGTATCCTAGATAGTACATCAACGCTTCTGCGATGCTTGGTTTTATACCTTTTTAAAGCACAGGA
>CALYDF020007278.1:0-12660 GCA_944474145.2 Dicrocoelium dendriticum | reverse complement strand
AACAGTTATGAAAGTGTATCTAAAGGTGCCCGAATTACTGTTCTTCCTTTAACACATCCGTTTATGCTTAGCCTGATGACCAATCATCCGACAGAATGTCACCTGTGAGAAAAGAAAATGGGTAAGGATAATGTGTGACCAGTTGGGCTCAAAGGAGGACAGAGAGAGATAGCTTAATCCTATTGAATCAATGAAAGCATAAGGTCCTTTGTTTCTTTTTTATCACAAATGTAACCGAAGAAAGCACTCTCAGCACAAGCTACACTCCTCAAAATGTTTGGATATTGCTCCACAGCAAATGTTTTCAGTTGCACTGAAAGAAGTTTTGGCTTCATCTTCCTTTGGAGTTTCTGTGATGTCCAAATCCTCGTCACTCAGCTCTCCTTCTTCTTAATGAGCAAAATCAGGTGTTTGTTTTTCGTTCCCGTAGGGGAGTACCGCAGTCCGGATGTCTTGGCAAATGGCATCTAGGTCTGGTTCAGTGCAAGATGCCAAGACATCGTCCATTTCAACAAACTCTTTATAATCACCCCGTCGAATTCTGCCAATTGAGATGTAAGGTCTAGTAAGGCGACGGCATCCCGCTCGACAGATTGAACAAATCCGGCTTTTCTGCAACACTTTTGTATAAGTTCTGGTTAAAATTTAAACCAAGCGGAACTTATCCAAAGCACAACATCCAAGGTATTAATCGGAGCAACAGATGAAGTTCCTTCCTGGTTTGAATCAATGGTATGCAATTTTGCCATAGCACACTGCATGAGCTAAGCTTAGTAGTGTATTTTTTAACATTTTGATGATCCCGTGGTCCAGAGTTTGAATTGGTGATGTCATATCCTGAGGCAGAAACTTAGGTGGAATATTTGTGAATTTTTTACATGGGCGTGACTAGGACAGTTGTCCACTGTTAGGGTAATGAAGCCTTTCTACGTCATCATTTCGTTGACGATGCTTCTGATCCACTCCTCAAATATGGCAGCAGCGATGCACACAAACTGGTTTGATGTCCAGGTGACTTGAAGTTTCACAGGATTTAGGTTGTTGAACGCACTAGGTCTAGCTGATTTATCAATGGTTAGGTCTTTAGCTTCTTCCACTTGAGCCAGCGCACAACAGAACTATACAAGATCCTTTGGAATGGTTTCCACCCTTACATTTGTTATCTTTTATAACAAAGCTTCTTTTAGGCATCGCCTTGAAAAAGAGACAGCACTCGTCCGTGTTAAAAATGTCGTCACTGTTAAAAACTTTTGGATGAAGTCTTGAACAAACTTCAGGCACTTCACTGCATTCACCACACAAAACTGTTCGGGAAATTCCATGTCGGAGTTTAACTTTTTTGTGTCAACCTTTGGATGTCTGAAATGTGCAATCCCTAACCCATGTGAGAAACTTTTAACAATAGTTGGAATCATCGGTCCAGAAATGCGAGCGTTAGCTGCCCACCATCGCTTGAACCAGCGCAGCGTAGCCTCATTGACTTCATCGTGTGGTTTTCCGCATCTTCCTCTGTTGATCCCCCCCTTTCATTATCATATCTTTGCAAGTACTCGTGTTCATGATTTTGGATATTGTTAACTGTTGTCTTGCCAACACCAAAATGTTCTGCATTCTTTCTTTGGCTGCTGCTTTCCAGCAAATATAGTAGACCAATCTGTTCCTTCAAGGTCAACTCTGAGGTCATTTCTTTGGACTATAATGTTGAACTATTAGTAATGACCGAGGATAATTTGTTCAAAGCACGCAGTTTACGGTTCTATTTACGTGACATTAATTGCACATATTAACTAACCGTTATTGGTTTCAATTGCAGGCTGACAGTAAATCGAGTCGGATAAACGCTGGACAATTACTGTGGACTTAAACGTCAATCTCACCACAATCCTAGGTGTTACTGAACTGGTTCTTAGACCTGGTAGTTAATCGTGTGTTTGACAGTCAGTCAAACTCCTGATTGCGGCCTGTGCGATGTTTGGACACGTGTTCTTACGGGTAGACGAAGGCTCGCCTATGGACAGGTGCGGGAGATTGAACATAAATCATTCTGAGTCATTCCGTGAGCGCTGATCAGTGAGGACCCATATTGATCTAAGTAATACGCGTGCGCGTAAACGCTGAAGTTCGGGACAAATCCTCACATACACATACACACAGACAGCACACTGTATACTCAAACGTGAAGTTCACTGCTTTGGGTTCAGAAGTCCAAGCATAGCTCTCCCGCTGCCCGCTGTGTTATCGGAACAAGCGAGCCATTCGGGAGCCATTGGATGGTAAGCCCTAAAAGGGTCAACTTATGGTTGAATTATTACTGACTGTCATACCCATAGTACTCAACATACAACTTATTGGTCTACATACATTGGTCTGGTTCCATAGTTTACCCAGTGACCGTCCAAGCTATGAACAAGTGGCCAAAATAATGTGGAGGTCAACATTAGTTTTACTGTACTTGGATGCCACTCAGACCGATATTCTAAATTTCCTCAAAAATCATCCTACTCATTAGTAGTGGATATTATTTAATTTGGATTTTGCTTGTTTGTTTTGTTCAAACCCTCTGTTCAGTTACTACCAAAACGTGACCAATTGCTGATATGTCAATACTCAGATTGTATCAACATTAATGTTGAATTTGGACAGTAGACTAAGGTGTGAACTGGATTAAATTTCCAGCGGAGGCTCATCACAGCCCCATTCAGACTTGTACTGTAAATCCCAGTGTACACTGGACGGCCACTTCACTCTTCTGGGAATCATCAGTAGTGCGCATTCCCTCCATACCCTGTGTAACTCGAAGCCGCAACCCGACGTATGCCCGTTCGTCAAAGCAACAATATTGTTCTCTGCGTTTTGGAGACACAATTAGTCATGGTGGAAAAACATCCATCACACCTGGTTGGCGGCACCCTGTTCCGGTTTTGCCTGTCACTGCGCCATCCATGGGGACAGTCACTGGACGCCTGTGCCGACAGCGGGACAATGGATGGCTTGCGCCGCACCACCATCCACACACCCTTTTATCCATTGTAAACCCGAGGGAATAAGACCGGGAAACATGTGGATGGGGGCCACATTTCATCAAAAGAGACGGCCCACACTTCTTCAACCTGCACAGCAGCAGCATCCTGTCTAGCTATGTGGGGAATCAGGCGTACCAGACGTATCCAAGGCAGTGGCTAGGCCGTACCCCGCTACACACTGGATGTATGGAACCACTCGTTGAGCCTGACACCGTCACAACGACAGTGCACTCCTTCTCAACCAGCGACGTTTCACAATCTTCTGGAGCCAGTACATAATGAGGTGCTAGACAGGTGGACATCTTGTTATCATTCACATCAGGGACAATCACATCGGGGATGTCACTCATCAGCCAAGAACTGAAATGCACGAATCTCAACGCACATGCAGACACACCGTCAAACTGCAACGATTATGTGGCACACACTGCTCATCGACCGCATTATTGGCCTATGGTGGTGAATCGAACGGATGCTGATGGAGCGCACCTACCAATCGCTGCGCTGATGCTGATTAAATAATCAGCTGACTCATCGTCTTTTGGATGCTAACCCCGCGTGACCACGCTGGACGCTTACTAGGCCAGATTGACTGAGGAATTCGCTACCGCATGTACTACAGCACCCTTACGCTTGAGGTCCATGGGACAGGTTACATCGGTGCCTTTCGCTTCCATCACGCCCTCTAAGACCAGTTTCGAACTTAGTTCACCTCAGCAGTTAGAGATGGTAGGCATCGAACCCGAGACCATTGGACTTTTAGCCGATACACACAGAAACTTTGGTGCAAGCCATAGCTTTCACTATTTCCTAAAGTCCATACTTGGTCAAACCTGCTTACGACGCCATCGAACGGAGGCGGCTCATCAAGGAAGTCGTGGCACAGGGGGCCAGCTCTACCCTGTGCACTTTGGAAACGTGCATGGCAGTGTAGGATAACCATTGTTTCATTAAATTGTGAGATTAGATATTTGTATCGGAAAAGGCACAAACATCAATGCTATAAATTGTCTAATGCTGTACTTCAGTCTGGCTACTGAAATGTTTTTGCAAGCGAAGTGAGTCCCGTTGGCGTCCAGGCATTTCATAAATAGCCGTGTACTTTACGTGGATAGTCTAGTCCATCTATGCGGGCAGTCGGTCAACCAATATTTAAACACAGCTGCCCTGAGTTATCAGGGAGTAAAAGATGAAGAGCGTAAGGATTGCCATAGATGAGGGTTTCAGTCCGCTCGTAGCACGTGATGTCCACCCTCGATCTGATAAATGGAAGTCTGCATCTGATCGCCACCCCATTCCATTCCGCGTTTCACCTCACTTTTCTTCCCTCATTTCACAACAATGAGTCGCTGTGAGTAAGCCCAACTATTTGCAGTCGTCAGAGATGCTTCAGTGATAAGCGGTCTTTGTTCTTGATGCTATTTTTATGGACTTTGAGTAGCCATGATAGTTGGAAAACAAGGAGATGTCCTCGTAGTCATCCCATACTCCAGTGTGTGGTGAGTCGCAGTTGATAACAATCGGTATTTTTTCAATGTCATTTCGACACCTCCCTCAGTTGGCTTGCAGTGGTGAAGCTCTCAATACGGTGAAGGTATGGCGGTGTTCGCTCATTTAAACTAAAACGCCTACCTGCTTTCTTCACCCGCTTTCTCACTGATTGACTCGTTTGCTTGCTTAGGGAATGGGCACTGGAGATTCTACAGTGATAGTATCATCATACGGGCACTTCGCGGTGTGGCAGAGATATGTCAGAACTTCATTTTGCCGTTCTCCCTGGCGCTCGGCCTTATTCCCTGGGTGTGTGTTTATGTTTGTGGACGCGTTGAATAGTTGTACGTTTGTACTGGGGAAAGATGGAGAAAATGATGCGGTGTCCTCCCGCTCTGACTCGTATAGAAATGCGCCACTGGATCCGATACTACTTCCGGCCTCGAAGCATCCTATAAGTTTTAAATGCGAATATTGCAATGCGAATATCGAAATCTGCGGGACCGTTTCGGTTTGACTTGAGTCTGAGTCTTAATCGATAAGAGATGCCTGGACTGTCTCCATATACCACTTCCTATTAAGCAGTAAAGGATGATCGTGTTTAGTTGCTCATCAGTGCAATTACCTCTGTTTGCAAAACCGGAGTAATTCTTGTGTGAATTTTCTGCAGGTCTGTGCCACGACATGGAATAACGTACCCGTGTTCGAGTCTCTCCCGAAACTGCCTGGAATGCGATCCAGGAGAGCACACTAGGCTTGTTTACAGCAATTAACCGGATTCGATGTATGTGCTTGTAATTAAACGACAAGTTGCATAATTAATGTACTAAGACTTATACTAAATTCACTGACCAGAGTGAGAGCCAATAACCTTATGGAGCCCTGTTTATACTATCCTCCAACGACCTTGTTGGATGTTCTGTCATTGGGACAATTACTACAGGAGGCTAGTCATCGTTGCTCCGGCAGAAAGCAGAATGAATACTTGTCAGTCAATTGCATCACAACATAAGACTGTAAGAAGTGAATTTATATCGCTGTATCAGTGCACAGGGCACAGGGAAGTGGACGCGGGTGGATGCGAACATGTGGAACACTTTGGAATCATGCGAACTCCACTCGAACCCCCAAGCCATCATGGGAAGCGTGTTTCATGTTTACATCACGCGTACTATCACATCTAATAAATTTGTTACTAAGCTGCTCCATTCGGGAGCTATTTCCAACAGACTCAAGTAATATGCCACTCCTTGTGATAATGTCGTTCCAGATGGTATACACCGCGATGCTATCTGCTATATATATATATATATATATATATATATATATATATATATATATAAATCCTGAGGTGCAGGAGAAAGCCCTCATGCATGCAGAGAAGAAGCAGCACGTGGGGAAGCGGCAAGCACCGATGGGTTGTTCTCCATCGACATCAAGCGCATGGTGGTGTAGCACATGCGGTCGCGAGTGCCTGAGTCAGGCAGGCCTAGTGAGCCATGAGCGAGGCCACTCGGGACCACTACCGAAGCGACGACGGGTCCTGCAGAGAACGTAGGCAGAACCAGCGCAGCGTTTGTAGGTATGCTGCATTCGATTTACTAACCGCGTGCTTGCATGCTAAGTCTCTTTATTTCAGGTGGTGCGTTTTCAATTGTGTCCTAATGCTTTTCTTTCTCAAATGAATGTCCACCTGTACGCTCTTCTATAAACCTGCACAACTCGCTTAAGCCAATTGTAGTTAATTTCGATAACATTTTCGCGTTTGTGTCATTTCAGTAAAATATACCTTCTGACCCCCTGAACTTATCTCGGATCCTTTGTTAACAATTTATTTCATATGCTCGTTAATTTGAGGTTTATGTCACCGTTTCCTTATGCATTACTCGATTTATTTTCTTCCTTATCTTTCTCTCAAGTGATTGGCTGTTGTTTGATGTCCCCGGTATTGCTGCGCTTGATGTCCATTGTAACACGGTGCATACCTGTCTATTACCCACTACTTCGTCCATACTGGCTCCAGGAGACAGTTGGTCGTTGCTGGAGGGGACGGGGTGCACGGTCCTTGTGGCCATAGTAGGATCAAAGAGTGGTTCCAAGCACCCAGTGTGGAGCGGACTACGGTCCAGCCACCGACTTGTGTGCACTTGATTCCCAAATACAGCGTGCTTGTATTTGCTGTGAAGGAGTGTGGGCCGGCTCCGTTGATGAAACGTGGCTCCCATCCGCATGCCTCCCGGTGTTATTCCTTCGGTTTACACTGGATATGGGGTGTGTGATTGGAGCTGTGGGTGGTGCAGCGCATGCCACCCATGGTCCCTCTGTAGGCGCAGGCGTGCTGCGGCTGGCCACAGTGATATGTAAATCCGAAACCGGATGCCGCCAACCATATATATATATATATATATATATATATATATATATATATATATATATATATATGTGTGTGTGTTTGTGTGTGTGGTTGACGACATCCATTTCCAGATTTGCCTGTCACTGCGCCCTCCGCGGGGACAGCCACAAGACGTTTGCGCCTACTCAGGGACCATGAGGGGCTTGCGCTTCACCATACAAAGCTTCATCCACCACATCTATCCAGTCTAAACCCGAAGTAATAGGACCGGGAGGCATGTGGATGGGAGCCACGTTTCATCAACGGAGCCGGCCCACACTCCATCACAGCAAACACAAGCACGCTGTATTTGGGAATCAAGCGCACACAAGGCGGTGGCTGGAATGCATTCCGCTCTACACTGAATAACACCAACCTTTGATCCTAGCACGGTCACGAAGACAGTGCACCGCACCACCTCCAGCGACGACCAACTGTCTTCTTTAGCTATTATAGACAATGTAGGGGGTAATAAGCAGGTAGACACTTGGTGAGCAAGCACATCAACCACAACCCCATCGGGGATGACAAACGTCAGCCAATCTCTTGAAATGGCATTAACAAATTTTTTTAAAAACCAAAAACACCAAGTGGATATGCCGACATAACTTTTCGCTTAATTAGCATTTGAAATAGTTCAATAGTTCAGTAGTGTATGGTGGGATAAAAAGCAATAACTTTACAAGGCCCACAGGATGGCAAATGGAAGAAAACAAAAGTTTCAGGTGTGACACAAAAATATCAGTAAGTTAGACACTGCAGTTTGTCATACCGTTATATAATGTGTATCATGTAAGTGCAAGTCCAATAGTCTTTCGAATGTCTCGATGTTTAGTGCGTTCACCACATGCGATGGCAGTGCGTTCCAGTGCGGACAGACACTAAGAGAGTAAAAAAACTTTCTGCAATCTAAACGGGAATATTGAGTCACAAGTTTTAGTGCATGGCCTCGGCATCGTTTGTCGGCAGATAATGTTAACAGCGACTTACATGGATGGTCCTCTTCTCTTAGTATCCGGTAAGTGAGGATCAGATCACCGCGAAGTCGTCGGTATTCTAGGGAGTACAGACCGATCGAACGAAGGCGCAGTTCATAACTAAGGCCCGATAGACCACGTGTTGCCTTAGTGGCTCTTCTTTGTGGTTGCTCCAGGAGACGAATGTCCCGTTTTAACCACGGACGCCATGCCTGCACCGCATACTCGAGGTGGGGACGAATGTAGGCGTTAATCAATAATGGCACGAGTTGCCGCTCGAAGGTACCGAGCGCTCGCCTCAAAAGCCTCAAGTTTAAGTTCGCTATGTTAGCTGCCTTTGAACATTGGAGCGAATTACCCAGACCTTCTTGCACGATGACCCCTAAGTCTCTTTCGTTGCTCACCTGTTTTATAACGCGCTGCCCCAGGTGATATGTGTTGCTGCAGTTACTGCGCAGCGACAACAGGTGACACTTTTCAGGGTTCAGGGGTAGTTGGTTGTTTACCGCCCATTCGTGAATCCGGTTCAGGTCATCCGATACTGATACTGATACTGTATTTAAGAGCAAGTAGAAAGGTTTCTGTACAACTCTATCGAATTACGAAAAATCAAAATTTACTTGTGAATTATCAGCAGTTGTGTCTGGTCCGTTAATCGTTTATCCGTGTTCGGTTAGAAATTTGTACTAGCGTCATTATTTCCGGACATACAATGTATTCTTTTGGCACTGTATGTGCATCGTTTCACAAAAGCACAGGCTTGCAAAATAATCGTCGATACGGGTTTTAAAACACTTCACAGAATCGGCCACTATTAATCCTTCAGGTAGTGTATTCCATAAGTTTACGATTCTTCGTTCGATACAAAGCTGATGTGATACTTTGTTCATGCTGGGGACCCTGAGTTTGTAACGATGTCCTCGGGTGTTACAGGGTTCTCGCAGGTGAAATATTGGCCGTAGTATGGGGAAGTGATTCAAGTGTAGTACTCGATGGGTCATAATAAGATCAATTCTTACTCGGCGATAGGATAGTGTGTAGAGTCCGAGCTTTTCACAACGTTTTTCATATGGAAGCCTTCGTAGACTTGGTATCATTCTAGTTGCGATATGCTGTATTTTCTCCAATTTTTCAGTTTCCCACTGGGTTATCGGATGGTAAGCTGGGGCACCGTATTCAAGGATTGGTCTAATGAGCGAGGTGAATAGACGAGGGACGGTTTCTTCGGACCATGTGGAGAAACTGCGTCGTAATGCCCAGAGCATACGAAGTCCCGCACGGTACAATTTCTCTGTATTTTCTAGTGATCTTAAATCATGTCGTGAGAGAACTCCTAAGTCTCTGACAGATGTGTTGGGATGGAGCAACTGGCCGTCCAAGGTGTATGATCGAGTGGCTGGACGTCTGGTGATACTGATGAACTCCGACTTGCTTGCGTTAAGAGGGAGTTGCATTTCAGTGGACCACGTTGACAGTCGCTCTAAGTCATGCTGGAGGCGAGCGCAGTCGTCCTGGTTTTCAATGATCCTCCAGATTTTCAAATCATCTGCAAACAGGACACATGGTGACTGGAGCTGCTGCGGAAGATCGTTGATATGAATAAGAAATAATGCTGGCCCAAGTACAGTTCCTTGAGGCACGCCACTGGTCGATGGGAACCATTCTGTCAGATAGTCATTGACCTGTACTCTAAACCTTCGTCCCACAATAAACTCTTGTATCCACAGAAGTAACGTGCCACCGATTCCGTATGTCCTCAGTTTACGAAGGAGTACCTCGTGGTTCACTCTATCAAACGCCTTACTAAAGTCGATGTACACCACGTCAACATCCTTCTGTTCATTGAGAGCTCGAACCCACTGGTGGTTTGCGTACATCAAGTTAGTGATGCAGGATCGCCCTTTCGTAAAGCCGTGTTGCGCTGGCGTCAATATGTCCATCGATTCGAAGAACGACAGCAGACATTTTTTCACAACCTTCTCGAGAACTTTGGATAATACCGAAGTCAAACAGATCGGTCTATAGTTCTCTATTTTACTCGGATCACCACCCTTGGGAAGCGGTTTAACTATCGAGCATTTCCAGTCGTTGGGGACAGATCCTTCAGAGAGCGATCTATTGAAAAGGTTTGTCACAACTGGTGAGATGATAATCGATAGGGACTTGAGTATTAGTGGGTGAAGTCCGTCTGGCCCGGGGGGCTTTGCACCATTGAGGTTGACGAGTAGCTGATGTACTTCGACTGCATCACATTGTAGGCTGTCGAGCAAGACTGGCGCAACCTGTGCTGGTACTGGAACAGCCGCCGGTTTACTGGAAAATACAGTGAGGAAGTGCGTAGCCAGGGCGTCCGCGCGCTCCGCGCTTGAAATGAGTGTCTTCCCGTCTAAGCTCTCTAAGACCGGTAGGTCGTCTCCAGGTTTCAGTTGACGTTTCAAGTAGGCAAATATTCGCTTGGGTGCAGTTGCGGCCGAGGATGCTAGCTCCTCTTCGAACTGCCGGCGTTTCTTGATCTTTGCGGCGTTACATAAGTTACGCTGTTTCTTGTACACCGCGTAATCTTCATCACAACCCGAGCTGATGTATTTATCCCAAAGTTTACGACGTCGTCGCGCTAACTGTCTGTAATCCCTATCAAACCAATGCGGTTTGACAGGTCCGATTTTTGGATACTTAAGGGGAACGAACCGAGTACAGAGCGAGTTAAGCTTCCCCTTTATTAATGACCACCACGCCTCAAGTGACGCATCATGTGGTAGTGTCCAATCAGTCTGACTTGCGGCTTGGACAAGTCCGTTGAAGTCCGTCTTCCAATAGTTGAATGTCGGCTTCTGTTGATTGTAATATGGTAACGACAGTTCTAAGCTTGCTACAATAGAGCAGTGGTCACTGTTCGCCAGAGGTTCGATGACTCTGATCTCTTTTAGCTTCTGCTCGCAGCTCGTAAACATTAGGTCCAGACAAGATGCTGAGTACGGAGTTACGCGCGTCGGTTGGACGACATGTTGCGTTGCCCCAATTTCAATAGTCATTTTAGCGAATTGAGCCTCAACGTTGCCATGACCGGGAAGAAGTCGAACATCTGGCCAAATTATCTTAGGTAAATTTAGATCCCCCATCAGTAAGAACTGAGGGCGGCTCATGTGCTTCTGTACATGTGGTATCCAATCGCAGCAACGGTTTAATGGGCTCCGGTAGATAACCCCCACAATTAGTTCTGCGCGCCTGAGACGGATTGTGCACCACAATTGCTCGCATAAACTATCCTCGCTCCGATAGGTACTGATACGTTTGCCAGATAGTGACGATTTTATGTACAACAGAACACCACCGTGAGCCTTTGATTTTCGGTCACATCGGAAACAAGAGTATCCTGACAACACGACTTCTTGGGGTATGATGTCGGAGTTCAACCATGTCTCTGCAAGTCCTAAAATGTCCGGCCGCTCCGAGACAGCGAAGCGGCACAGTTCGTCACGTTTGTTCATTAGGCTGCACACGTTGGCGAATGCGACACGGAGGTCCTGGGAGGTACTGCGGGACGTGCCTGGAGGTTGAGCAACCGATTGATACGGGTTCGTACACCCTTCTTGATCACCCGAAAATTTACAACTTGTAAGTCAGTCTCACCTTCCTCTGTACGGCGTTTGAGCTCAATGACCGCAGTCTTCAAACGATCCCTGTCCTCGGGTTCCAAATCTCGGCGGATGTGAACTTTTATGCCTTTCAGCCTTGACAGACGAGACAGTATGAGCTGCGGCATATTAGGATTTGCAAAGGTGATCCTCAGAGGTCGACATGACTGGTTAGTTTTCTGGCCAAGTCGGATTACTTGTTTAATCGTCACACTGTCCTCGCCCACATCCAAGAGTCTATCGATGAGCCCCTGGAGGAACTCAACATCGTGATCATAACGTATCTGAGGGTTTTCATCTTTTGACTCCGGTACGTGGAAGACCATGAGATTATGACGCCTCAGCGAAATCAGTGATGAACCTGTGGGAGCAGAACTAGAGGCGCTTAACTGATTGGGTAGTTGTTTATCAACAGGTGACGTCTGAACTCGATTACGTGGGCCCTTGCGCTTCTGAGTGGTCCATGGATCCTCGGTGTTCAGCAGTTCACAGACAGGCTCTGAGAAATTCACGGACCGATCAGTGAAGCGGCATTTCGTAGCTTCTGAGTCTGAGTCTTCCATCGGTTGGAAACATTGAACCTGGGGTTCGGCCGGGGTCGAAGACGCTGGTGGTGGTGCAGATCGCGGAGTGACAATAGAAGGCGAGGTGACAGAGGTACTTTCACGAGGGCGTTTGATCCCACGTGGTGAACGGTTTGTTCCTATCTGAAAGAGAGATTTTTCCGTAGTTGTTTGCGGTCGCTGCGTATTCTGATGTCTTGTACCGCGACATTTATCACATATAACTTGAAAAAACCGATGTCGGATGTCGAGCGATTTTCGAAACACGTCAACGGATAAGCCAATGCACGAAATATGGAACAAAACATCACAGCTGAAGCATCGAAGTGCATGAGCCTTATTTCCCACAACTTTCGAACACGAACCACAAGTAGCTTGAGACGGCATCACAAGCTAGAGCAAATCTAAGATGGCGGGCAGAGATGGTAGTATGGCAAATCAGTGAGATCTCCGGAATTAGCCAAAGAATAGCTCCCAAATTTGCACCGCTCGGAAAATACGCCAAAAGAAGAATAATGGTGCACAATTCACACAGATAAAACGCTGCAAACACAGTAATCTGAGGTAAAAGTAGTATCC
>CALYDF020007277.1:0-12610 GCA_944474145.2 Dicrocoelium dendriticum | reverse complement strand
ATTCTGTTGATATAAGTGATCAACTCTACACTCGGTTATCCTCCGTGATGCGCTCTATGCCCAGCTGCGACCGACTATTTCTGCTGGATGATTTCAACGACCGTTGAGCTTGATGTATCGATCTGGACGGATGTTATCGGTCCGCACGGGATTGGGCCAGCGAATGTGAACGGTGACAAGCTGCTGTCACTGTGTACCACTCCCGGCCTGACCAGCACTAACACTCGGTTTGTACTGAGTACGAGTTACGTAGCAACCTGGACGTACCACGGACTTGTCATGCTCACCTGCTGGACTATGTCATCTCACGTCAGAGTGAGATGCTTAAAGGGCGCATGACACATGAACCGCACAAGGCTGTGTTACACTCATTAAAAATTGGTACAAACCAAACTGTACATATATTTCCGTAAATCCATGTATTGCACTACTGCGGTTAACAAACGTAACTTTAACATTTCCTTCCTCAGTAATGCGGCTAAAGGTAATGAGCCAGAGAAAGCGAAGGCTGCAATCCTGTGTGATGTGGAATGCATAGCCACATTTGCGACCTGTGGCACCACATTCGCGACCAAGTGATAGTCGCTGCCGAGGAGACAATCGACACGCAAACTGTTATCAACCCGATAGGGTTGATGAGAACAATGCGACTATTGGTGTATTGGTGGCCGAGAAGTATGCAGCATTTGCTATGCATGTGGCAGACCCCCGTGACTTGGGGAATTATAGTCAGTTTCGCAAACTTCAACGGCAACTGATTCGAAAGCACCGCCGCATTAAAAATGCATGGTGGACAGAGAGCGCATAGCAGGTAGAATGCTACGAAGAACGCCGCCAACACAAGGAATTATTTGACTCCTTGAAGGCGGTGTTTAGACCGAGATTAGAGATGCTGAGGACGCAGATCAGTGGTAGTTCAGGCGTAGCCTACACGCAGACTAAAGGCATGATGCGGATCTGGCGGAAGCACTTTGATCTTCTCTTGAACAACCGTTCGGAGATTGACTGGACAGTGTTGCACGGGCTGCAACGAAACGTGATGACGAGGTGTCTTTTTGACACACCGACACTGGATAGGACGCAGAAAACACTTCATAAGATGTGAAACAGCAGGAATGTCGGTGCCGACTGGACTCCGCCAGAACTGCTAAACACCGCGGATCCGCGTTTTAAATGCGCTGCACTAATTGGTGCAACACGTGTGGTTTAATGAAGAGCTGCAGAATGCTCTTGTGCCACCCATGTGTAAAGGGAAAAGGAGCAAGCAACATTGCACCAATTATCGTGGCATCAACTTGCTGACTTGTGTGAGCAAGGTGCTTGACCGAATCCTTCTCAGCCGCCTCGTCAGTCAGGTTGTGGAACCGAACGTGGCGGAAGAGTAATGTGGATTCCGTTCGGGCAGCAGCCCCGTACATTTGCTTTTTGCGTCCCATCAGCTGCAGGATAAGTGCAGTGAACTACCACAGCCGTTGTACTTGCTGTTTGTTGAATTCACTAATGCATTTGATACGGTGAACCACGAGGCATTGTGGCTGGTGTTGGTTAAGTTTGTTTGTCCGCATAACTTTGTAAGTTTGAATGCATGTCTGCACAGTGGTGCAGCTGTGCAGTGTGCAGCTGAGTGGAGAGACCTCTGGTGATTCTGCGATTGTCTCTGGTGTGAACTAACGCTGTGTCTTAGCTCTTGGTCTGTTTAATATTTACTTTCGAGCAGAGATGTCGTGTGCTTTTGATGCGGATGGTACTTGCGATTGTTGTGTTACCGCTGACGCCTTCACCCCACGACCGCAAGAAGAAGTCCAAGACAAGCCAGAAGGAGACTTGTATACATGAAATCACAGTTGGAGGGTCAAGTTTGGATTACACGTTGTGTGATTGGATTGCGACACGCAACCTCAATTTAATAGACTGTGATTCACATTGAAATGAACCGTAGTCACTGCGATCGCTGGGACCGTATTCAAAGTAGATGGAAATTGGGTGGGCAATACCCAATTTCCATCTACTTTGAATACACAGTTGCTTATATAGTTTGAAGGCAAAATGAAGGGAAGCTACTAAATTTCACTTGAGCCAACCAACTGAAGGAAAAACGTCAAATGCAACGGCGAATAAGCAACCGTGAACGTAAGAACGAATCACGTATGTCCTTAAAAATAGCATCATTGTACTCCAAGCGTAAAGCGAACTACCATTTACAGTGCCGGGCAATGGCCAATCAGAATGACGAAATGAAACGTTTAAACAAAAGTCACGAAACAAACGAGAATAAGGAATGCAGACCCAAAAGTTGAAGGCTAGCACAATAATTGTGTGACACTAAATATTCCTTTAACATAACCAAGTAGAACAGTGATGAGAAGAAAAAACCAATAGAATATGTTCTTGCAAACAGCGCTGCTGAGAAGGGCATGACGATGAGCGTCCATTAACAATGACGCGGATGTACCAATCGGGCAAACCCAGTAGAGCGTTTAAACAACAGTCAAGAAATAGAAAATAGGAAGCGTAAAGAATAGCTATCAAGCTCGGTCACAATAAATGAATGTCTAATCGCTGTTCTTCTAATAGCGGTGTTCGTGTGGAGCACCGTATCGCTTCTGGGTTGCTGGATATCTGTATTTTCGATGCGAGAACCCATCTCTGTGAGACACCCATGCGTGGGTTGCTGTTTGCATACGACTTTACCTTGTTTGTGCATAGCGGGGATGAGTTGCAGTACATGACTAGTACTCTATCTTCGACTAGAGCCGAATTTGGACTAACTATCAACACGGGTAAGATTGTTTGTATTTACCAGCCCTTAGTCGGAATGAAGTCCGTGGGCCTGCCGTGAATCCAGATTGCCGCCGAAGTGTTGAAATCCACTCCGAGGTTTCGCTACCTTGTTAGCGTTATAACAACCGACCAGCAGATAAAAATCGCGCTGCGCTGCCGCGTATCAATGGCAGGTGCTGTTTTTGGCAAGCTGGAATGACTTGTATGGAACACCACCAGCTGACTGTTGGGACGAAGCTTATGGTATATAAGTCTATGGCGCTGTCCCTTCTTTTATAAGGCAGAGAAACTTAGACGACTTATCGGAATAATGTCCGATATCTGTAGCGATTCCGGCATCAGTTTCTGAGTGGTATTATTCGCATCGACTGGAGTGACCGAGTTGCAGTTACGGAGGCGCTCCGTCGCGGAGGCATATTTGGAGTGGACTGCATATTATGCTGAGGCATTTGAAGTGAATCGGTCATATTCGCTCTACGCACTCGACTAGGATGCCAAGACAGTTGCTGAGTGCAGGGAAACGGCAACTAGGTAAACCGAATTTGCGTTACCAGGACATGATCAAAACGAGCCTCTCACGTTCTAATGTTGATTTCAGGTCATGGGAATCGAAGGCGGTTGATCGGCGTGCTTGGCACGATGTAATCACTGAGGTCTTCATCCAGGTGCAAGAAAAGATGCGGCAGGTGCGGAAGCGACGGGTGCCGTTTTCGCTGTAGTCCATGGAGCATTTGCGGTCGCGAATGATTGGGTTGGGCAGGTTTAGTGAGCCACGAGCGACGCAAGTGGCTTCCACCATCGAAACGACCACGCGTCCTATGGAAATCGTAAGTAGTGCCGGCACAGCGTTAGTAGGTATGTTGCGTTGGATTTACTAACCGCGAGCTTTCATGCTGGGTTTATTTATTTTAGGTGTTTGGTTTGCTACCTTTGTCTTAGTGTTCCTTTGTTATCGCATTTATTGTGTACCTGAATAATCTATTAAATGCCAACTTTCGCATATACAAGAAGTCGACTACCTCGCTTATTCTTTTCTTCTTACATTTCGACTTGATCCTTTTCTGTGCCATCCTGTATCTATAACCGCTATTTTGATAATCCATTCATTTCATAAGCTAATGTAGCGCGTATTCGATTAACTTTATTCGACTTTTGATTTCATTTGATTGACTGTTGCTTGAATTCTCCGGTGTCGCTGAGCTTGACGTGCATGTTGACAAGGTGTCTACCTGTCTATTACACACTACGTCGTCCACACATGCTCCATGAGACAGTTGGTCGTTGCTGGAGGGAATGGGGGTGCACGGTCTTCATGGCCGTGTTAGGCTCGAAGAGAGGTTCCATGTAATCAGCGTTCAGCGGAATGCGGTCCAGCCACAGCCTTGTGTGCGCTGATTCCCCGAATACAGCGTGCTTGTGTTTGCCTGTGAAGGAGTGTGGGTCAGATCCGTTGTTGAAATCTGGTTCCTATCCAAATGCCTCTCTGTCTTATTACCTCAGACTAACACCGGATATGCGATGTGTAGACGGACCTGTGAGTGATTCAGCGAAAGCCACTCATGGTCCCTCTGTTAGCTCAGGGGTATTGTGGGTGTCCCGGCGGAGGCCACTGTGACATGCAAATCCGCAACCGGATGCCGTCAACCAGGTATGAAAGTATGTTGCTGTGTTGCTTGAATAAGCTAATACGACGCTACATTTGGGATTGTGTTCAATCAGGTCGTCGGTGTGAGAAGGGTTCAGAAGAGATATTCTTCTTACTAGACTGACTTCCATGGAGTGAGGGATGTCAACCAGATAAGCGAGGGGCAATGACTTTATTTTATGCTGGATCACATTCGCCGCGTCGCAGTGTTATTAAACGGATTGATGGGGTTTTGAATAAGGAGAAGGCTTGCCAGGCAGTAACCCACCACATCCTGTAACACTGTCGCCTAACCATTCACTGGAATGTGGTAAACCCGAACCACAACATTTAAGCGCCAGCGGCTAATGGCGCACATATTAGAGCTTGTGTGCAAGAGCTGATTCCCGGCTACCGTCTGTACAAGCAGGGGATATCACACACCAAATGTCGTACTGCTAACAGGCCATCAATACTTAATCCTGTGCTCACTAGCGATGAACTCATGATTGTCGGAATAGTTACAAAGACGCCACTGCGTCGCAGTGATCACGTTATTTTACAGTTTGACTATGCCGATTACCTGGAATATCCTGAGTAGGAGGACGATGAAGTATATACTGTCGCGCACTACAACGTGTTATCCACGATTGTTAAGGATACATTCTGGACTTCATAAACTGAATACACCCAGACGTCGTTTGAGAAACGTTCACAAAGACTTGTAGCACACTGATAGCGGACGCATCGGAAAAGAAGTCCTTTCATTGTCAACTCAAAACCAAGTTATTCCTGAAGAGCAGAACACATAAACGTATATCTCTAGGGGATTTGGTATGACGAACTCACAGAGGCTGCCTGAGTGCCATCACCCGGGCTGTATACGTGACACATCCCAACTTTTGTGGGAACTTTAGCCTTATCAGCAGGTGTTGATGAACCGATTCTGCACGAACCGCAAACTTATGTACAAGCCCGTTAATGCTCTTCGTAAAGTGAAGCGTCGGATCCGAGCTCTGGTCACAGCTGATGGGTGCACTTGGTCTGCAAAGTGGAAGTACCCGATCTCCTAGGGCTTCATTACTCTCACAGTTTCTAGCAGGCAACAAGCCCAAGTACTCTCCCCATTCCTGTTAATCCATTAACAGGTTTATCCAGCACCTTATTCACTACAACACATTTTTGAAGAAATTGTTATTCTGGAGTCAATAAAATTTGACCGAAGGATCTGCAGACAGTAGCCAGTGATCTAGCGGAAGCACTGGCCGTTATCTATCAGCGGTTTCTAGATGAGAACCAAATTCTACCAGTATGGAAGCGAGTGGTAATCACTCCTATTCGTAAAGGAGGTAGCTTCACGGATCTTACCAAATACTGTCCAATAAAGCTACGGTCTGTGCTTTCCCGTGTTATAGAATTAAACATCGCAGATGCGCTGATGCAGCATCTGGAAAACTACAGCCCAACAGTGCTAAGCAACACGGCTTCTAATAAAACTGCTCATGCACTACGAAGTTATTAATTACAAACTATAGATGGACAGAAGCGGTTGATCAGGAAGCAGGAATCGTTGTCTCTTATCTGGTTTTCCCAAAAGCGTTTGATCGCTTGGGCCAACAAATTCTCTTCCACAATCTTCGGAATTTCGGTATAAGGTACCCAATCCTGTGCTGCATAAGCAATCTTCTACACGAAGGTCGGTTGGAGGTGAGAGCCCGTGTATCTCTGTCCGAAGCAATGGAGGTGGATTGTTGTGTACCACAAGCTTTGGTGCATGGGTCTTGTCTATTCCTGGTTTCGTAGACGATTCAGCCAGGTAAATTGCTTCTGATTACCCATTTTTGATGGATATTATCAAGATGTGTATAGCGATAAGAGGATCGGACGACTACGAACGGTTCCAGTGAGATCTTAACACACTTTATGACTGGTCAGTTCAGAATACCCTATCATTCAACGTAGACCAATGTCGTGCGGCTAAATTACGCCGTACACATTACCATCAGTAGGTAATTGTAGGACCCGGCTTGCAGACCAGCTCTCAAGAATCTGACCGTAGTGTGCTCGTACAGGGTGACCTCAACTATAACAAACACGTAGAGGTAGTTACGAAATGATGCAACCTGCATGGCGGCCCTCTGTGTAGGGCCTTCGGGAGATTTTTCCCACCAATTTTCCCAATGATGCACAATTCCTACGTGAGCCCACACGTTGAATACGCTATGCAAAATTAGTAACCTTCCTTGAAGCGTGACATAGAGGCATTAGGGGCAACACAACTAATAGCAACGACGAATGTAACGGGCATGCGCTCTCACCCTTACCTCCAGAGGCTGTAGTTTCTGGGAGTTTTCAGCGGACACTACGGAATGCAGCGCTGAAACCTCATATTGGCGTAGCAACTATTGTGTGAACCTAACCACGTATGTCACCAGTTGCTGAAACTCAGCCACAACACACAGCTCAAAGGTAACGGTTTAAACTTGGGGAAACAATATAGCCGGCTAGTGTGGACGAAATTACTTTTTCCTTCCAGTTTGCCAACCCGGGAACCCTCTCCCAAAATAGGTCATATTCTCCCATACACTGGACATTTTTCAAGGACGATTGAATGTTACTCTTAGCCCTCAGCATTTCGTTAGCTAACTTACGCCAACGTGTATTACATTAATCACGCCCTTCTACCGGATTTAGGTATCCCATAGATCCAAGGAGGAGGCGCATAACTGCGCGACTATATTTTACTTTTCTCACGCTTTATGTCAAAGAGCACTGTATCCGGTACATTTCTGTATTCTTGCGCTAGACTTCTACTTAGCATTAATGTAACTATCAACGCATTGAACACGGGAGAGGCTCGGTTGACGACTCACATACCTTTTGATTGCAATGTATTCACACCAACCATCCGACGAAACATGTGAAGCACCTGCTTTCATCGGATGACAGATCATTGTTCACTGAGATTGTGCATCGCAATCCATCCACACGCCATGTACTTCAAAATGTTTCTTCCGTCAGTCGTTAACCATTGTGCCAAGCGTTTCCCCTCGCCACCTGGTAGCTTTGGGGTAGCGCTCACAATTAACATTCCAATGGCCCAGAGTTCGAGGCCTGCTATCTCCACCAGATACGATCGACTAATTTCGCAAACCGGTTGTGCAGTGCAGTGTTCTCGAGCAGGCAATATTCAGCATTTGTCTGCTTCAGTTACCATCCCGGTGAAGGAATTGAGCAAGGTTCACTTCAACACGAATCACGGTTCGTATTGAGATTGCACTTCGTAACTCAATCACATGACGTGTACTTCATAATGACCTTTCCATTAGGCAACGTGCATGTTCTTACAAGACGTTTGGGCCGCAATTAGTACTGGGCACACTCACGCGGTTAATATCCTAACCATCTTTTTCACAACAGCATGCCGGGAGGACCAAATTTCGCGCTATCAGCAGTTTTAGTGATTATAAACAACGCAATAATTGGTTTCGAGTACAGAAGGTGTGGATTCGAAAGCTGATCTTTCTGGTTGCTTACCACCTTCATAATGTGTGTCGGTGACTAAGCAGTGTGTCTTGCTTCTGTGTACGTAGGTGTGTCGTCATATTTCACACCCACCACAATAGGCAGTGATGACTTTTGTGATACATCTTCACTCTTCTGACAGCGAACTTCACCGGTTGGACTCATGAGGAGCACCGTGCTAGCGCTGGTCCAGCCATCGAGACCTGTAGCTAGCTGACTGCTTACGGTCGATCAACCAATCAGGAGGCTGGTTGGTAAGGCTCAAGTGGAACAGACGCAGCCAAATGACGCCCAGAAACCACCTCCGGAATTGTGCTGTTGATTCTCATTGCTGGCAGTCTGATGTGTAAATGAGTGTTACTTCAAAAGTTCTTTGCCGAAGTTAACCAGATTCATGTTATTTTTTTCTATTTTGTTCTCCTTGATCCTCAACATCAGGTTTCCGTCTTAGCTTGCTCTATGGCTTTTTCAAGCACTAACACATTAAAATGTTGGACACCCCATACTTATTCCTTACCACTGCAACCCGCTTTGGGCCTCAATAATAGCTTTTTTAACTAAATTCAACGATAAAGATGACTAGTACGAACGTTTGCTCATCATGAGATCCGGATACTCTGTTTTCCCTACTCAAGCTAATAAATGAGGAACTATGTTGCGCAGATGGCTATCAAGGCTTGTGGCATTATGGTTCATATATTTGCTGTTCACGCTCCATTTGGGCAAGGATCGTAGTACGCTTGAATCACAATTCACTGAGAAGTAGCAATGTTTCTCTTTAGTACCCCGCTTTAACCATTTCAATCGATTCACAGGTTGTGAGTCTTTCGGACGTGGTAATGCAGCAGTTAGAGATTGTTTACGGAAGTTGATAAAGAAAGTGTCGATGGATGTGGATCTACATTCACTCATGTGGTAAGAATATTTATCGACAACTGCGATGCTAATCGTTAGGTTATCGTGCGACCACAACTGCTGGACTCTGCTTCAGATTGGGGTAGGAGAGCTTTGTAACTAGATTCAATGATAACGATGACCAGTACGAACATTTGCTCATCATGAGATCCGGATACTCTATTTTCCCCATTCAAACTAATAAATGACCAAGTATGTTGCGCAGATGGCTATCAAGACTTGTGGCATTATGGTTCATATATTTGCTGTTCACGCTCCATTTGGGCAAGGATCTTAGTACGCCAGAATCGCAATTCACTGAGAAGTAGGAATGTTACTATTTAGTACCCCGCTTCAACCATTTCGATCGATTTACAGGTTATGAGTCTTTCGGACGTGGTAATGCAGCAGTTAGAGATTGTTTACGGAAGTTGATAAAGAAAGTGTCGATGGATGTGGATCTACATTCACTCATGTGGTAAGAATATTTATCGACAACTGCGATGCTAATCGTTAGGTTATCGTGCGACCACAACTGCTGGACTCTGCTTCAGATTGGGGTAGGAGAGCTTTGTAACTAGATTCAATGATAACGATGACCAGTACGAACATTTGCTCATCATGAGATCCGGATACTCTATTTTCCCCATTCAAACTAATAAATGACCAAGTATGTTGCGCAGATGGCTATCAAGGCTTGTGGCATTATGGTTCATATATTTGCTGTTCACGCTCCATTTGGGTAAGGATCTTAGTACGCCAGAATCACAATTCACTGAGAAGTAGCAATGTTTCTCTTTAGTACCCCGCTTTAACCATTTCAATCGATTCACAGGTTGTGAGTCTTTCGGATACGTTAATGCAGCCGTTAGAGTTTGTTTATGGAAGTTGATATAGAAAGTGTATATGGTTGTGAAACTACATTCATTTAGCTCAAAAGAATATTTATCGATACTGCGATGCTAATCGTTAGGTTGTAGTGGGACCACAACTGCTGGACCCTTCTCCGATGGGGATAGGGAGGAGGCAGTTTGGGTCACCGTACAATGGTGGAATGGAAGCAAATAGCATAGCCCCTCGCTCGTCATATGCAAGTGAGACAATGCCAGGGGAACTGATTTCATTCCCATGAAACACGCATTTCTGTTAGCCTAAGTTTGTGGGCTATTTGCTGTCAGCAGTGTGTGAGCGCTCATGGTCATCACAGTGTGGTGGTAACGCATTGGTAGGCGTATAAAAATATATATGTATATATATATATATATTTATATACAGCAGCATCTGGAGTTGCCTGTCTCTGTGGCCTCCATAGGATAGCTACAAGTCGCCTGCACCTATACAGGGACTATGGGGGACGCACTAAAACACCCACAGCTCCATACGCATCCTATATCGAGTGTACGTCCGAAGTTATAAGACCTGAAGGCATGCCGTTGGAAGCCCCGTTTCATCAACGGAGTCGGCCCACACTCCTTCAACAAGTACATTGGGAACATTTATGCCTAGTTAGGAAATGATTTGTACCAGACGTACACAAAGCGGTGGCTGGGCCGTAGCCCGTTCCACACTGGATGCATAGAAGCTGTCTTTGAGTCTTGTAAAGTCATGAGGACTTCGCACTCCGCACTCCCCAGCAACAATTCATTGTATGCTGGAGCCAGTCTGGTGGCGGTGGTGGGTAACAGAGAGGTAGACCCCTTGCTAACATTCACCTCAAGCGCATCTACCCCAGGGATATAGATCAACAGCCAACATCTGAAATGCATGAATCTCATCTATGAGGCGCAGGCACATATAAAATGCAATTACATTGCAGCGCACGTTCCACCTCAACCTTCTTAGTAACCTGGGTTATTAAATTGATCGGGAAGCAGCGGACTTACTAATCACCACGCTGATGATGTCTACACATTTAGCATACTTGTAGTCTATTTGATGTTGGCCTAAAGTGACGACGCTCGTGGCTTACCAAACCCGCTTGGCTGAGGCAATCGCGACCACATGTGCTAATGCATTACGGGCTTGACGTTGATGGGGCTACCTACCATCAACGCCTGTAGCTCATTCCGCAACCGACGTTGCTTTTCAGCATGCAGTACGGAATTCTGTTGCACCTGGACAACCGCCTTCTTGATATGCTGTCGAATCGGCGCCGATTCATTGCCTTCGTGTACCAACACTTGAACTCAACATAAGCTTGATAAAACTACATTCATCATGTGCTGGTAACGTAATTACAGATTTCACACGTGCCACTCCGCTGAACGTTGTTGGACATAAAACAGTCGTTTCAAGATACGAGTCGAATCCCTAAGGCTTATATGCGCGAGCCACTTCAGGCACCACTGCAGAAGGAAGCAGTTCAGTGCATATATGCCCCGGCGTCGGAGCAACTCCGTGTCTGCAACTCGGTCACTCAAGCAGAAACGCATGATACCACCCAGCCATTGAGGATGAAAGCGCTCTAGACAACCGACACCCTTGGAATGAAGTATTCAGGTTTCGCTGCCGGATAGCAGAAAGGAAAACAACATAGCTTTGTATATTAGCAGCTTCGTCCCACAGGTCAGCTGGTGGTTGTTCCACACACGGTATTCCAGTTAGCCAAAACATCAGTTGCTTTAAATAAACTGATTCGCCGCTAGTTAGTCATCTTCTGGTCGGTTGTCATTACGCTCCCAGAGTAGGAAAACCTTGGAGTGGTTTCCAACACTAATCGGGAACCTGGATTTACGAAAGGTCCATAGACTCCATTCATGGTAAAGCCTGGAAAAGAGAAAGAGTTACTGGTGAGCCGAATTCCGCCGCTGTCGAAGTGATAGCCAAGGTTATGTGCTGCGACACAAAATTTCTGGGAACCAACAACACAGTCGTATGCAAACAGCTACCCACGCATAGTTGTCTCATAGACATGGGTTCTCGCATCGAAAATACAGATATTCAGCAACCCACAATCAATACGGTGCTCCACATGAACACCGCAAGTACCATCCGCATCAAAAGCACACGACATCTCTGCTCGAAAGTAAATATTAAACAGACCAAGAGCTAGGACACAGCGTTAGTTCACACCAGAGACAATCGCAGAGTCACCAGAGGTCTCTCCACTCAGCTGCACACTCGCCCGCATACCACTGTGCAGACATGCATTCAAACTTACAAAGTTATGCGGACAAACAAACTTAACCAACACCAGCCACAATGCCTCGTGGTTCACCGTATCAAATGCATTAGTGAATTCAACAAACAGCAAGTACAACGGCTGTGGTAGTTCACTGCACTTATCCTGCAGCTGATGGGACGCAAAAAGCAAATGTACGGGGCTGCTGCCCGAACGGAATCCACATTACTCTTCCGCCACGTTCGGTTCCACAACCTGACTGACGAGGCGGCTGAGAAGGATTCGGTCAAGCACCTTGCTTACACAAGTCAGCAAGTTGATGCCACGATAATTGGTGCAATGTTGCTTGCTCCATTTCCCTTTACACATGGGTAGCACAAGAGCATCCTGCAGCTCTTCATTAAACCACACGTGTTGCACCAATTAGTGCAGCGCATTTAAAACGCGGATCCGCGGTGTTTAACAGTTCTGGCGGAGTCCAGTCGGCACCGACATTCCTGCTGTTTCACATCTTATGAAGTGTTTTCTGCGTCCTATCCAGTGTCGGTGTGTCAAAAAGACACCTCGTCCATCACGTTTCGTTGCAGCCCGTGCAACACTGTCCAGTCAATCTCCGAACGGTTGTTCAAGAGAAGATCAAAGTGCTTCCGCCAGATCCGCATCAT
>CALYDF020007276.1:0-12668 GCA_944474145.2 Dicrocoelium dendriticum | reverse complement strand
GAATAATGTACAATCGGTCAACACATAAATTATACAATGGTACCAAATAGGCAATTGTTCATGCGACGCTGAAGCTGGATAACACAGCGAAACCTTGGACCGGGACCAGACACAAGTGGTAGCGGTCACAATGTATGGGGTAAGCAATTACTGTAGGTAAACCTGACGTTAAATCAATGGCTCATGATTGGTAGAGGCGGTGTGGTACCACCAATCATGGAATCCGGGCGGCACATATCTACTGGCGGTCTAAAAGCCACTTGAATATAGTCTGTGCACTTATGTGCAGTGATGCGGACAACATGCGCAATAGATCATTGTAGGTGGATAGTATTTGTAATCCAACTGGTATCCAGATGTATGGCTAACTGTACACGAAGGCTGTGTGGTCTCCAGAGAACGTGTGTCAACGCGGCGCATGTCTACTAGTGGTGTAGAAGGCTCAGGTGTTGTGACTGCGGGATTATCGTAGATGAACCAGCTGATCTGGATACCGGAGGCTGCGTTCACAGAACACCACGTGCAAGCTGTGGAACTGTTTCCAGATGATGGACCTCGTTACTTGGAGCTGGCCGACTACACGGTACTTATTATTGACGCCACCCGTAAGTACGAAGTAGCACCAGACTAGTAAGCGTTGGCAATCACATTTATTGCTAGCTACCACAAAGTGGAGTAGTTCCATTGCTTATCTAGAGCTCGTTATAGGGCCAATGGAACACTGAGTTCAATCGCTGTGGACCGGAAGTTTAAGACGCCGGCAAACATGAAGTATGGCACTGCCAGTTCACTTTTTAGAGGGTTGCCTGTACCGAGAGCCCAGAGAGCGATTCAAGAAGACGGATCGAGTTACAGGGAAACTTTTATTGGTACAGTAAAAGATTCCCTGCTATCTAGCTATAAATGAACGACACCGTGGACGCTCTAGCTAGGGGAATGGAGCAAGCACAGCACACAGGGCCGTTGCGCGTTGCAACCGAAACGAGCGCCAAGCAAAAATGGCGATGAGCAAGTAAAGCATTCGAACTCAGCAAGCAGTTCAACAAACCACACCGGTTGCCTAGGTGTACAATTAAAGAATTTTGGTTAGAATTTTACACAGGCAAACCGGGGAATCTCCAGACTGCTACATAGCCCTCTCCCAGAAGGGACTGTGTAAGCAGTCCTTCGATCTACGTGAGGACTGTCCGTCGCGGTCCAGCCTTCTGCGAGACCAGGTTGTGAAACCTGATGCAGCTGCTGGGGGAGAACCATGCAATCGGACCCTAGCGGGCTCCCACCCGTGTCCTCCCTACGGTGTCGAAACGGCAAAAAATGTTTGTGGGGGGACAGTTAGCAAAGTTCACGTAGGCAGTTGAACAGGAAGTTCGTTCCACTTCCAGTTGACGTGCGGGGATCCAGCGAAAGTGAAACCGAGGTGCAACCAACCGACGGTGTATATGGAAAGCAAAATGAAAAGCAGCGTAAATGCATAGCCATACACAAAAGAGTGCAAAGCAAAAAAACGTGCAAAGCTGTTTTTGGGTTTTCAAAAGATTTTGCTCTTTTTTGGTAATTTCAAAACGTTTTGATCTTTTTATGTGGATTTTCAACAACGTTTGGCAAGAGCAGAAAATTTCAAAGGCACGTTCTGTGTAAAGTAGTTAGTACTAATGAAGTCCGAAAATCGAACTGGAGGTTTGAGTTTCCTACCGCGTCAATTGATAGTAGGGCGAGTAGGAGTGCTGTCGGTTGCGGCTGTAGGTTCTGCTGGAGCGGGCTGACTCGTCTGAGGTTGCGGTGCGAGCTGTGATGGCGTAGGCTGTGAAGGTGCTTGCTGCACCGAAGAGTCAGACTTGTCGCGGAATGCTGGCTTGAGTCGATCAGTGGTGATCGTCTCAGTAGTGTTGCGTCGTAGCTTGTCGATGTCGGGATCAGCTTGTTGAGCAGCAGCCATAGCGGCTAGATCAATGTTAGTGCTAGGCGATAAGCTGATCTGCTGAATGCGTGAAAGCGCATCCGCGACGGGATTGGGAGCACCTGAGACATGTCGTACGTCTGTCGTAAACTGAGAAACATAGTCTAGGTGTCTAGTTTCCCGCGGAGAATCCTTGTCTGTTGCGCCATTGATTGCGTAGATCAATGGCTTGTGGTCAGTGAAGACTGTGAAATTTCGACCTTCGAGATAAAGACGGAAATGTCTGATACCTAGGTAAATAGCTAACAGTTCCCTACCGAAGGTGCTGTAACGCGATTCGGCAGGTTGTAACCGTTTCGAGAAGAAACCTAGAGGTATCCATCGATGGTCGATGAGTTGCTGAAGAACTGCACCGACGACAGTGTCGGATGCGTCAGTCGTCAGGGAGAGTGGTGCAGATGTGTCTGAATGGGAGAGAAGCGCTATGTTGGAGATAACGTCTTTGAGCTTCTCAAAAGACAGTCTCGCGTCGTCTGTAAAATGAAAAGACAGTTGTTTACCGCGGAGCAAGTCAGTCATTGGTTGAACAATGCTCGCGCAGTTAGGAATAAAGCGTTTATAATAGTTGACCAGGCCAAGGAATCGGCGTAACTATTTGAAGGAACTGGGAGCAGGATAGTCCTTCAGTGCCTGGATTTTGTCTGGCAGAGCTTCAATACCAGAGGCGGATATGCGGTGGCCAAGAAAGTCGATGGAACTTTGGCCAAGCTCGCATTTATCGGGGTTGACGGTAACCCCATGCTGCGTCAAGCGTTGGAAGAGTGCGTCGAGGTGACGAAGCTGCTCCTCGTCAGAAGAGCTGGCGATGAGTATGTCATCTAAATAAGGGTAAACGCCTTCGAGTCCTCGCGTTACCTCATGAATGAAACGCTGAAAAGTTTGGGCAGCGTTGCTGAAGCCGAAAGGCATTCTGAGGTACTCGAATAGGCCGAATGGCGTGATGACTGCTGTTTTAGCAATGTCATCTGGCGCCACAGGTATCTGATGGTAGGCGCGAACTAAGTCGACTTTGCTAAAGATAGACTTGCCAGCTAGAGCTGAGGTCAAGTCGTGCATGTGCGGAATGGGGTATTTATCCGGGACGGTAACTTTGTTAAGTGCCCTGTAGTCACCACAGGGGCGCCAGTCACCGGATTTCTTCGGTGCCAAGTGTAATGGTGATGCCCATGGACTTTTGGACGGGCGGATGATTCCCAGTTCGAGCATTTGCTCGAATTCCGTCTTAGCAACTTTGAGCTTGTCCGGGGCTAGTCGGCGAGGGCGGGCCGAAACAGGTGGGCCCTTAGTGCAGATGTGATGCGTGACGTTTGACGTCACAGGAGGCAAGTCGTTCAGAATGCGAACGAGTTTAGGATGCTTGTTGAAAAGTTCTAGAAAAGGCTGTGAAGCTTGAGGTAGGACACGAATGGGAGTGATAGCAGCCACGTTGGCGCTGGTCCCGATAATACTGAGCTGTGTCCTGGAATCGATAAGCTTCTTCCTTTTAGCGTCGACGATGAGGTCGAAGCGTTGAAGAAAGTCTATGCCTATGATGGCGAAAGGCACGGCAGCGATTATGAAAGGCCAGCGAAAGGTTCGCCGGAGGCCTAAATTGAGTGTTAGCAGCTTTTCGCCGAAAGTTGCGATTGGTGTGCCATTGGCGGCACGCAGCTTGGTCGGCGATGGTGAGACGACCTCATCTGAGCTACGGGGTATAACGCTAACTTCGGCACCAGTGTCGACTAGAAACTCGGTGCCGGAAGTTAAATCCCTAACGCGAATGAGGCGACTTTGGTGTTGGCCGGTCGCGTCCGTCGCCGTTACGGACCGGCCGAGAAGTTTTCCCTGCTTCTCGGCGAAGTTGCAAGGCTTTACACATCTATGAGCTGCGGTACCAAAACGCTGATGGTACCAACAGCTAGCCTGCCTGTTGCTAGACTTAGAACGTTTGCAGGGCGATTTTGATCGGCTAGGACGACGACGGTTCATAGTAAGTTGCTGGACCTGGCGACTAAGTGTCGCAACTTGTGTTTGCAGGGCTTCTATGGTTGACTGTAAGCCAGTGATAGAAGTGCCCTGGGACGCGACGGCATTGATCTTGCTGGCGTTGGCTTGTGGCTGTGATCGCTCAATAACTCGATCCGCTAAATCTGCTAGTTGAGTGAGCGAAACGGAGCTCACTGTAGCGAGAATCGCTTGCGTGTTTTCCGGTAGCCGTTGTAGCCATAGTTCGCGAAGTAAAGTCTCGTCCATGGTTGAGGAACCAAGGAGTTGCTGCATCTCTCGTAGCAGGGTTGAGGGCAGTTTGTCGCCAAGCTGCAGATCCCTGAAAAGCTGCTGCAGGCGAACTTTCTCAGAGGGCATAACACGCTTGATCGTGGCCTCTTTGAGAGCCTCATAGCGGTTTTCGGTCTGAGAAAGGATAACGTCACGAACCTGCATTGATATCTCCTTGGGGAGATAGGACAGGAGCTTGCAATACTTCGCGTAGTCGGAAGTGATTCTGTGGTTGTAAAACTCAGCCTCAAGATGAGCGAACCACAAAAGAGGATCCATGTCCCAACAAGGTGGAACTGAGAGAGATACAACGCTAAGAAGAGACTCTACCTTATGGTCTACAGATTCCATGGGTAAAAAAATAATGACGCAAAAAATAGGCTACCGTATGCAAAAATAAACCGGAAAATATGAAAAATAAATGGAACGAGCCCACCAGAGAAAAGTTCCAAATATCCGGCGCTGAGGTTGATCCGGATTCGGGGTCACCAATTTAGAGGGTTGCCTGTACCGGGAGCCCAGAGAGCGATTCAAGAAGACGGATCGAGTTGCAGGGAAACTTTTATTGGTACAGTAAAAGATTCCCTGTTATCTAGCTATAAATGAACGACACCGTGGACGCTCTAGCTAGGGGAATGGAGCAAGCACAGCACATAGGGCAGTTGCGAGTTGCAACCGAAACGAGCGCCAAGCAAAAATGGCGATGAGCAAGTAAAGCATTCGAACTCAGCAAGCAGTTCAACAAACCACACCGGTTGCCTAGGTGTACAATTAAAGAATTTTGGTTAGAATTTTACACAGGCAAACCGGGGAATCTCCAGACTGCTACAGCTTCGGTCGATGAACTATGATCCGAGCACAGAGGTGCAGTGGATGCAGTAGACTCGATTCACATATGGGGAATAATAATCACACAGCATATCAAGGTGGTTGGCTTGGACGTACAAAGAACGTAAAGAAAAATAGGAAGAGAGAAGTGCATTTCACTCACTAGAATGAAACGGAAATTAATGACCTGATGCAATAAGTGAAATTCAGGAACCCCACTGACTGCGCTACGTTAGATATAGTATGCAGCCATAGATATGGACCATGCCGAGGCCCAACTCCACGGAGAGGCCACACGGCAGCCCGACTACCACCCTGTCAATATCTTCATGCGTACATGCAACTTCATGGACTGCGCACCTCATGGTTTCGTCCAAATGGGATCAGCCACGGTGTATAATGCACGGCGAAGAAGCCGGCAACGGGAATACGGAGAACATGGGCTAGCCAACGTCCGTGAGTCGGGTTCAGTAAACAATCCTGTAAGGAACAAGAAGGCTTCTTCCAAAATACAACTGGCAGACTTCAGCATTGCCCACCGGATGTTCCAACCAGACTTGAACAATATTCCGCAAACCCGGATGGTCAACCACAGCAAAGCATTTAATGTCCTCACCGCGAACTGTCCAAGTCTCTTGTCCATACAGGAAGACTGGTCCAACCGCAGCACTCTACACGCAACGTTTCACACAGGCTCATATCACGCTGCCTTCGATCGAGCTTTGTGTCTCTGAAAATACGCACGGGCCTTGCTAATACGCGAATAAGCCTGCTCATTTAAGTGACCACCACAGTTGACACAAATACAAATGTAAGTGAGGTGATCCACCACCTCCGGTAGCCTCTCAGGGTGCTTCGGCTTCTTTAATCCATGCAGCATTTACATGCCACTCCGTAAGACCAGTTCAAATGTCATCCTGTCACAAACGAGGCATAGGGGACAAGCATGTATTCTAACTGCGGTCTTAGAAAAGCCAAAGTGTAAAGAACACCTCAGTCAACATGATCCACAATGACCTCTATATCATCCTCAACATGCCGGATCTTTTGCGAGTAGCGGTCGCCCAACTCCTAAAACAGTGTGGGATGAAATCATCCACCCCAGTAACTTGACTGGGATTGATTACCCGCAGGAGCCGGTATCATTGAACTGTGCAGGGTGCACCTTCAAAGCCACTCATACGAGATAGGTCAATGGTTAAAGGCCAGACGAACTCAGCCACCTTGTCCTCCAAATTGGGGGTTGGAATGAGTGTAGCTCTTTATTCCTTAAAACGGACTCCTTGTAGTCCACTGCCGAACCCGCTGCATTGCGGCCAGGTTTTTGGACCAAAGGTTCAGGTTGAGAATCCTAATCCTTCTACTATCTAGGTTAGGGCAACCTGACGGTATCCTTCTAGCGAAATACAATGACTCTTTCCTCAAACAATCTCAGGATGCTCTGTCCACTGATATATAAATTACATACATGAAGTTAAACTTGCAATCACTCTTCTGTCGTTATTTATCACAATCTTTCTATACGCTTTTTCAACCTACTCGATTCGCTTTCTTACTGAGAAAAGCCTATTCATTCAAGCATTACTCATTCGCACTCGGCGGGTTTGTTCTCCGCCAAGTCATACAACAATTTATTCAGTAAGCTTTGAAGTCGCATAGGGCTATTAGGTGTCTGTTTGTCATCGCTGCTTATACCCCACAAACTGTAGGAATGAAGGCCCTTACTTCGAAGTCGGCCTCGGCTGGACCCTCTCTGCTCCCTGCTTGGGGAGCCATATATTTGGACCCCCGTGGGAGGAAGATTATTCGTCATACGACTAACAGCGCCCTTAAAAGTCTGATATGCGTGCTCGCTAGCACGGAGTTCAGGTCAGATACCAAGGACGATACAGGCCTCTGCCTAACGAGCGTTCTGTTTCTTTCACCGGTAAGCGAACAAGAGCTCCCGGTACTTTGACTTCTGAGTTGTATACAATGTCCATGCCAAAGTCAAGGAATTTAGCAAACGTCCAAAAGGGACGGGTTTTGTCTCCTCATGAATCTAGTGGGCCGATCAACGAACTGATGCAGGGGAGCATGCAAGGCTAGATCGAGAAGCTCAGTAGCAAAGCAGTTTGAAACAGCTTCGCAGGAATAAGTCTGCCAGTCCAGGTCAATTCGATTAAAGTTCCCCATCCCTAAACATGTATTCATTGAATGTTTACGGATAACATCATTTAGACCACTCTCAACGCTATGAGGGCTTCTATCGACCAGCACAAATTTAAGTTGCAGGGATGCAACATAAAAAGAAAGTGCGAGTGCAGAAAATATACGTCGTAAAGACAGTAAGGGTTGCGTTTACATACAAAGCAACACCACCTTCGCGACGATGGAAGGTGCGGTCACACCACAGTAGTGCGTAGCCTGGTACGCTCAATTCACTGTCCGTGACGTCGGTGGATGGCCATGTATCGGTGAAAGTGAGAACATCTGGACGGCAGTCGTCAACAACGGCGCCCACTTCGCACACTTTGTTTCGCAAGCTACTCAAATTATCGTTCATCACCTGTAGGTATCTAGCATCGTGAGCCCGGGATCGTGCGCCACCGGAACCGATTCTGGCAGGAAGGAAGTGCAGCGCCGGCTCACCATCCGAAAACCCAGCGGGCGATTTTTTCATCTGCTTCACTACAGGCTTTCATATAGCACAACTACTCGCAATTTCAGCGTCTCCGTCAAAAGGAGGTCTGGGTGCAACATGACACCAGTGCCTTTGATCTTAAAGGCAAAACGTAGAAGAGCTTGGCGCACTTATGGAGCGGGCAGAGCTACACGCAACGTGTGAGAGCTAGATACAGCCTTCTCAGCCGACAAGTTACCGAGTCTGGTGAGTATTCGCACAGTGGCGCCAGGAAAGGCTGGCCGTAACCTTTGATTACGCATATTTTAACTACTTGATGGTCATCTAGCATATGCTCTTTTGGAAGAACAGCAGATGACTCAGTGACCATCCTGGAAATAACAAAGCAATCAGTATACGAGTCTCAGCAACGCGGAGTACTTACCGAACGCTCCGTGGACGTTGGATGTTTCGGATAAGCGTCCGATTTTTTAGACTCCAACGTCGTAAACGAAGCAACCTTGGATGACAGCTGCAGTAGAAATGGAGGGGAATGAGGATAGGGCATCTGACGGACTTCCTACGTCTACCTTTGGTTTAGCTACTATTTGAACCCTCTTCCAGTTTCCTTTGACAACGGCAGAAGCCCGCTTGTCTCCCTGGCTAACAGACGAATCAAACACGGTAGCTGAGGGTTCCTTGACAAAAGTTCGTTACTAAATCGTGCACTGACAGTAGGCTGTGAGTAAACAGACGTCGGGTCCGGCAACTTGCAAGTATCTTCAACTGTCTCCTGAGCAGGCCAGACAATTTACAAAGCAAACAAATTTCCTTTCCAGCAAGCACATCAGTCATCAGGCTTTCCATAAACACTGGGCTGCTAGTTACTGGCGTGTAACGCTCAGTCTTACGCACACAGCAGTCAACACAACTGTGCGGTATGTTCTCTCTACTAGCCATAAGGGCATACTGCATCGGATGCAAGTCAGTACAGTCCACATGAAACCAACGGCAACATACCGCATTGCATGCCCCAGGACGAGTTTGTAATCGCTTTGAGACACTCCGCTATGCCATATATAACCAACAAGTCGTCGGAAGGAGGACACGAAGAGTTAGGACCGCGCTCGACAACCATCTCGAGAGAAAGGAGTCAGAATATCCAATAAATGTAAGGGATAAGCAACAGTTGTGAAACAAAGCCGACGCGAACTCCAAGCATGTGACGACAGGTTCTTTTTTAATGGAACAATGGAACAATGGTATATGACGGGTAAAAAAACATACACTTAACGAGTCCCGCAGGTTGGCAATAGAAATACTAACAGATTGGCAAACCACATAAGTGGTTGAAGTAAGGAGCGTCAGAGAGATAAAAGGTAGAATTATAACAGTTTTAGGGAGATAAAGTGGTACGACGCAGAACTGGCTAAGAAATTTGTTATCGTTGGTGATGGTAGCAAATAAAATTGGAGTACTCACCGGTTCGCACAGATTTACGACCGTGAATTTGGGGTATAAATCCAAACAGGCTGGTCAGTCTAAATATATACAAGCGTTTTCGTTCATAAAACAAAGCGCAGGGGGCTCAGTGCGACGTCCAATCGTTTTTTAAACGCATCTAATGTGGGGGCATAAACAACTGAGTTTGGAAGGGCGTTCCAGGGCCCGCAGAGGGCCCGAGCAGAGGCACAACGACCAGGAAACCTAGGGAACGCAGACACGTTCCACCGAAAGGAGTAAATCACAAGAAAGCAGAGTAAATACTCATTTTTAAATAAGTACTGGCGCGCAAACGGCGAGAAGTAGTTGATTATTGCTCAAAAGACGAGTAAGTATCCAAGGCTCAGAAACCACAAGGGGTCTGGACATAACAGGATCCATGGACGAAATACGCTTTGACTTAACTAGCGTCTCGTTTGGTTTGCCAATAAAGGAGAAGAGCTCCCAGCACTTAGACGCGATTATAGATTCTGCGTTTACAGTAGAAAAGGAAAGAAAAGTGTGAGCGCAACAAGTCACTGCATTTTCATTTATTTGCATAAGCTTATTGCATTCAGTTAGAGGCTAAAATGAGTATTCACAAGAATTTGGGGAACAGGACTAGCCACATTTCTTCCGGATCTCATTTGAAGTCTTGTACTGTTTGGGGGAAAATGCACCAAAAGCAGGTTTCCAATGCTGCTTTTACCCCATGACTCAGCGATGCGACAGTGGGAGCGTTTGGTTGCAGGTCGAAAAAATGCTCGTCATGATGACAGTGATCCTATAACTGCTGGAACCGAGTTAATTTTTCCCCTGTCCGTAAGGCATATACTTTAAAGTCAATTTTGAGGTCAAAAATAGTCGCCGCTTGCCGACTGTAAAATGATGTCGCAGTCGCCAGTCAAAATTCCTTCACATCCTTCCCCATGTCCGCAAAAATTTGCGGAAAAACGAAGGCACCAAACGATTAAACGCAGCCACATCGTCCGCCATGATGACTTTTCATTGATTCATTGGTTGGTAGAGAGCAGAAAAAGTTTGGCAGGGCTGCAACCAATAGCCACTGTGACGGTATTACGAATACCAAGAAGGACAGCTGGTATGCGTTCAGACCAATGTGGGCCAGGTGAATTAGCTGTGTTGGCGGCTTTAAGCTATCGATGAAAATGTTCGACAAGGCCATTCGAAGCGGGATGATAAGCAATTGTCCGAACGTGGGTACAACCCAACAGATTATTCAATTCACGGAACAAGGTGGAACTAAACGGATACCCTCTAGCTGTAGTGATCGTAGATGGCACACCGAAGAAGGAGATCCAGGAGTCGAAAAATGAACGGGCAATAGTTTCTGAAGATGTGCTACCTAAAGGAATGGCATGCGGCCAACCAGTAAAACAGTCAACAAAAGTCAGAATGAAAGTGAAATTATTCGATGGAGGAGGCGGTCCGACTATGTCTAGGTGGATCTGTCTAAAATGCACCTCAGGTAATGCGAATATACCGGGGGGGGGGGGCAGAGATAGTGTGTCTGCGCATGTTGTTGCTCTGGCAGATGTGACAGTGTTTAGCCCATTGGCGGGTATCGGAGCGCATCCTAGGCCAGATGTAACGGTCAGTAGTCAACTTCACAGTGGATCGAATGCTAGGATGCGATGGTCCATGAAAATTGTCAAAGTCAGGAATAAAAGTTCAGGAATAAAACGCCATTCATCCCAGACATGCGCTTTGACCTCTAGCTCGCTTAGTGACTGAAGCTCGGGGACACCGTGAACAAGGATTGATTTCGTGTCTTGTGGTTTACAAAAGTCATGCGGATTTTGTTTGCGTTTCTGACGTTTGCTCCAATGATCATCTGGAAATATCCGAACAGTGCATGTGTTGGTACGGAAGCGAGTGGCTGACAAGAGAACTGCCTCTGCATCATTGCCTGACTGAAGTGTTACCTGGAGTAACCGCGGTTTACCGTAGTGTACAGAGTTTGGGTTACGGACGAGACGCATCATACTGACTGCTTTAGCTTTAATCCATATTAGTTTACACAGGGAGTCCCACTGCTTTTGTAGTCTAGTATCTTATCTTTTATGGAGTTCGCCCCGGATTCAGTCACATTAGAGCATACAACAGTTAGAGAATTATGATAGTGTTACATATTTTCATTTTTGGTGGGACCAGTGGCTGCTTTCTTCGGTTGGACAAATGATGGGGGCTTGAGTCCGGTGGTGGTATTGGCAGTAGTAACTCGTTTGGCAGCGGACGGGGTTGCAATGCGAGGTGCCTCCGTCGCATGGGTAGCAACAACGGACGCGTAGTTTGTCGGCCCTTTAACTGTGTTTAGTGTGGCGGGTGATTCTGTGGAATAATGTGTGGCGAACGCAGCTTTAGGAGCAGACCCTAGTGTCGGGGTGGGTAATTCTGGATCGTTACTCTTGCACCGTGCTGAACTGGAGCTTGATGTTGAGCACCGAGTTCAAGGCACTGATTTGTCTGGTTCATGTGGGACCGCCTTCACGGCTGCTGCCTGCTCTACAATCTTTGTCAGTTTATCGTACTTCTGCGCCAACACAGTTATACATCTGACGAGTGGGAGAGAGGTACACTCAGTACAGAACCAGAGAGAATCAGTCGTACTATTAAGTTTTTTTATCTGGCTGATAGTAAGGCGAGCACATCGAGAATGGAAGTGTGTTCGGCAGTTTCTGCATTCTACTCCGAATCGCACAAGTTTTACACAGCTGTCTACGCCAAAACTAACGTTCATTTCTGAAGCTTTGGGCTTAGCTTTCCGTGGGCAACCAGTACGTGCCATTGTGACTGTCAGACCTGCGGAAGCCGTTCGTTGCAAGTTCTGTACTGGTATGCTGAATTCAAACGCCGCCGGTCAAGCTGGTGGTCTGACAGACACCTGTTCGATTGCTGTAGAACAAATCCAAGATGGCGGACACAGACGGCAGTTGGGCCAATCAATGAGATTTCCGACAGTAGCCGAAGAATATCCACCAAATTTTCACAGATGGAGAAATACACCAAAAGCAAAGTCTTGGTGCAAAATTCACAGCGAAAACACGTATAACACAGTATTTCCAAAGCAAAAGTGGAATCCAGCAAGGTAAAGCAAAAATCCGCGGCGTCCGCGGGTATAGCCGTAATAAGCACGGACCTGAGCCATGCACTTACCCACCACTACTGTCCGGGCTAAAGCAATCGCTGCTAACATCTCGCTCATGCTGCTCGTGGCATTCAGGCATGACGCACTTGTGTCAGTTGGAGGAAAGCTTGCAAAAATGAACCATTCAAGCTGTGAATATCCACCAACTTGCAGTGACACAATATATAGCCACTGCAATTCCTGTAGTGCGCTGCGTCTGCTGGCATCACTTCACAATACTGATCGACAAGAACGGTTACGTATCAAGGGACAAAGAGCATGAAACATACCTTTAACTAATTGTATTCAACTCTACAATCACCAACGTCTTCTTGCAACTCGATAACATTTTTCGCTAGTTTAACTTACGTATTCCACCCAATCTACGCCTTGTA
>CALYDF020007275.1:0-12649 GCA_944474145.2 Dicrocoelium dendriticum | reverse complement strand
TGTTTCTTTTCAACGGTTTGTTTTGATACTTTTGGTATGCCTCACCACATATGGGTCTCGATATATCGCTCCGGTTATCCATTTTCGAGAAGCACTTCTTTGATTCGTACGAGTACGGCTTTTAGGGTATCTTCGCTGCAGATTTTATATGCACGATCGGTTAGTGTTCTCACTAGCGTTCCTTTTTGGTTGAGTGGGGCGAAACTCTGAAAGTTCATGTATTTTCCCGTCAAATATGGTTTCCGCTATACTTTTATTTGGATTGATTTATCGGTTTTTCTGATAAGACTAGCGTCCACAAAAGTCATTTGGTTGTTGTTTTCTTCCTCAGCTGTAAATGCGGCGTTGGGGTGCGCAGTGTTGAAACAATCGATTATATCCTGGGTTTGGTGGTCCGATCAATTATACCAATTATATCACCCACACGGCGTCGATAGAATTTCAGACCGGATAGGACCTGGTTTAGTGGACGGTTTTCTAGCTTTCCCATATAAATATCCGCTAACAATGGCCCAAGCGGGAAGCCCATTGCAACGCCATTAACCTGTCTGTAAAACTCGCTATGGAATTGAAATTGAACGTGGTACGTACATCTGAGTATCAGTTGATGCAGTTGGTTGCTTCGTATACCGATATTTATACCATGCTGGTCAACGTACGAGCACAGGTAGTTAACTGTTTCTATCAGAGGCACGTTAGTAAACAATGAAACAACATCTAAGGAAAACATCCGATGATCTTGGACCTTCATATCTCTAATTCCGTTGATGTCAGTCTGTGAGGAGCAATCATTTGCCTGATGGGATTCAGCATTTTTGTCAGCCACTGCGCAATGTTGTGGTACGGTGAATTCCTCATATGTGGTATGGGTCTCAATGGTGTGTCAGGTTTGTGTATGAGCCTGCTGAACAATTAATCGAAAACAATTGTTTGCTTAAATCTTTGTGGTTTGTTTATCTTTCGAAATATCGTCCGCCATGATGACCGCTTCTAACTTGGCGCCACTGCAATTTATTGTCCAGTGTTATCTACTTGAACAACCACAGCGTAGTTATATTTGCCATTCATTTATATCACCACGCAGACCTATTCGCCATGTACATCTACCTTTTATTCATTTTTACCTTCACTGTCAATCTAACTCACTTGTAACCTGGCGTACCATACCACCTTCACCATATTATACACATAACAGATTGATTAGAATCCTGGTCCGGACAGACAACAAATGCTGCATTTTTATTAAAGTAACTGGACAATAAAATGTCAACGCTCGTTTGTCGAATATTGCACAGCGCGTTTTGTATTGCTAATAGTCAAAGTTAGGTTGCCTGTTTTCATGAATACAATAGGTAACTAATTCGCAGTCCTGGAAGTCCGTTTGAGACATAAGATTTCTGCGACTTAAACCCTAAAAGCTATCTTTGGTGACAAGCTTGGCGGCACGAGCATCCGTTAAGAGTCCATGCTCCTCTTTTATGCCTATTATCGGCGCCTTGTCTAGATGTTGGCAGGCGCAAAAAGGAACGCAGACAAAATGTGTGGCGAAACGGTTTTGCAATGCATGAAAACTAGTGTCCACTCAAGCAGCTCTGCATGCTGTGTTGCATAAGTGTCACTACTCAACTCGCTTTACTATGCGTCTACTTATCGATGGTGAAACATACAAGTGTGTACTGCATTCAGCTATATCTGCCTTAAACATGCGCAAAACTAATGCAGTATTAGTAACTAAGGTAGCAATTATTTACTATAAGGATAAAAAATAAGCATACTGTTGCTGAGCCCTTTCCACTGACAGCCGCGTCATGGAGTATTTGCTTAGTCTCTTATTGTGTCGCCAGGGGAGCCTAGGAATTTTAATGGGGAACGCGTTTTAATATAATGAAATAAGTAACACTTGGGGTTTGGGATTATCGTAGCAGTTGATACCTCAACGCAACCAAATTTAAGTGGCTTCTTTAACAGCAAAGAGTTTGTAAAAGCATAGGAAACTTATGCAGAATTATGGTGCCTATGGATTATCATCCTGTCTAAACGTATGGACGGCATGCTTTCCCATTGAAGCGTTCTATTGGTCACTCGCGGAAGCAAAAGGAGATGAAGCTAAATGGCTTTAAATGTCCATAGATGTTGTTAACTAACCCTGATAGCACAATCGTAACAGTAAACGTAGCAAACTGGTCAGAAGCTGGACAACAGTCCAGTTGAGTTATTAATGATTTACTTGAAGCTAAATGCATTTAGTTTGACATTTGTTAATGAATAAATGATTGGTAAGTATTATAAATGATATTATTTGACCATAAGACGTGTGGTTTAAATGCATCGGTAGGTCTTTTTATTCGCACAGTTTCGGTTTTATAACCTTGGTCGCTGCTTGCGCTCGGGTATGCGCTATTGCTAAGCTCCCTTGATATCGCGCCATCTCAGGCACACCTATCAGGTTTTCCAGTTATGGCTTGTTTGATACATATGTATTCCTTTTCAACATGCTGCGTCGAAAATGTTATCAATTAACTGCACCGTTTCCGTCCCGTAGCACCATTTACCGTGCAGCAAAATGAAGGACATCAAGATTTAGCTACGAAGAAGTGCTTCTGTTGTCAGCAGCTAAGCGACAAAAGGGTAAGATTTGTAACATATATTACTTTTGATTGCTCACCCAGTGCTGTGACAATGGCAGGGACCCCGATGCAGTGGTCCATAACTTGAGAAAACTTATTACCTTACTTCAGGTACCAGCGTCATTTGTTCTTCTACTGTTGGGGTTTGTGCAACCATGGATGCCGCTTTTGCCAAAGAATTACTGGACGCTGATGTGAACTCCACGGAACTCCCGTATACGAATGGTTGCATCGGGCACTTAAGGTCACGTAGGTCTGCTGAGAGGTTTACAGCTTCCATGCGGTGCTCTTTCGCTCGCGGCTGATGACACTACACTATCAATTGCATATTGACGGATTTAGGCATTTTAACGATTAACTTGTAATTTACCCTATGCCACACAGTTATACACTAATTATTGACGTCTCCCTTTTTCTGCACAGATGGCTTTTCAAGGATACAGCGTTGTCAAACTACTTGACTCTGACGATTTAATAACTATTGTCAGTAACACCTGGCTTCAAAAGAAGGTGCGTATGCCCAATTACCTTCCGGGCGCGGTTCGCACTACTATGCAGCTGTGAAAAATCACAGTGCACCCGATGTCGATGGGACCAGCACTGCGGTGTCCATCCTCGTTAGCACGAGTAAGTCTTATTTTTATCCTAACCCTTCTCATTAGCTAGCATCTAGCATGCCTGAGGAATGGAACGTCAATCAGAGCACGGCATGCTGCCATCCACATACGACACCATTCCGATGGGTCTTCCAGCTAAGCATCCTAAGTGAGTATGATTTTTTCCCCATAGACGACGGCCCGTCCGCTCCAGTTCCGATGACGAAGATGCCGAGCGTCCCTCCAAACCCAAAAGACCTGCTGCAGTAACTTACACACGTGCTCCCAGTTCTCTCTTCAATGGCATTAGTCCACCCCGTCCAGAGCCATCAACAATCAACCGTAAGTAGCGCGTTCCTAGTGCCCCTATGAAACAGTAATTGCACCGGCTGTTATTGCTGATATTGCGCCATCCAATCTGGAGGTTCTACAGAAACTGATGGCGATTAAAGTTGAGCCGTCACAAACGCACTGCTTTGTACTCAGTTTTATTTTTGGTGAATTATGCCTCATCCGATCAGAACTGGTCGGCCATCGCCGCATGTCCGAAGCCATGTTGCAGATGCTGCAATGACAGTCCCAAGGTCTTGCACCGGGACTTCGTCTGGCATTTATCTCTCTCAGTGAGCTTAAGGGATATGATGAACGGCTGAAGGCCCCAGATTTCAAAAACAGAGTCGTAAGTTCGGCTTATTATTGAAAGACTTCCAGGTCAAGCATTTGTGTGCTGTGCACGGTGCTAGCGTGCAACTCGTCGTCAGGGTTAAAATGGAGCGGCTAATGATAGGATCAGCTGCCGCGAAGATCTACTAGTCAGGCGCAGATGGCTTGTTTGCGTTCGGGCGAACAAATATGAACGGCATTGTACAAGGTAGGTTGACATACAGTAATGCATAAAAACTGAAAATGCATCATTCGGCAACGCATGGGTGATGCAGTCTCGGATGCTGACATCACACGGCACATCAAAACATGGTTGCATGCTGCGCGGCACAAGAGACCGCCTGTTGAGCAAAGTAAGGTATGCAGCGCGAACTAGGTGAATCCACTGCTTCGTTATGAACATCTTTAGCCTCCTACATTGTCCATCGCCGAAGCGCATTAGCCATCTTGACTATGCCGCCTTTTGCTACTAACGATTTTTGTACTACACACCTTCATGTACATAAAGCATTCTTCTACCCAGGTTGTCATGTTCTTTCGCCTTGTGATGTTCTCAGGTGCGTGGTAAGCTCCATTTCGCTTCCTGACCAACAGCTTGAAGCGCCGCCTACGTGTGTTCCCACGTCCAGCAACAACGGCAACACGTACAGCGTGAACCTTGGGTTCGAACCGTCAAGGTAGTCCTTAGCTACTAAGTGTGTAGAATTGTGCTGTCCGTATTTGGATATCCATGGTAGGCAATCCAAGTTTCTTGACCTACCGGATTGCTACACATGGTGGTTGATTTCTATTGGTCAACGCTGGCATCATTTCCATTGGCCCGCCGTAAACTGGACAAAATCCCTTCTTAGCCGTCTCACGGTATATGATCCTGTCCAGCTAGCGTAATGCTCTCATAGGAACGTTTGGGAGGCTAAGCTGGACTGGAGCTGGACATGTGCTACCAGGGTACAGGCCCAACTCCTTATCGGCGCCGTTTATTGTATAAACAGCTTTCTTTGTGACCGTACTTGTTGTCAGCGCAAGTGATCGTAAGGGCGCCATGAATGACGAATGACTCGTCACTGTGGTAATACGTACTTACAAGTCGGTAACTGAGTTCCGCGTAATGTTGACGGAATATGCATCCCGTCCGCGCGAGCAACGAAAACGTGTGCCCTAGTGTGAGTGTTGTGCTTCCCTAAATGACCAAATTTTTGGACCTCATCAGTCTAAATGTACAACTTATGGACGACATTTTGGTCACTAAAAATATTTTCCAACGCCCCCTGAAATTCCGGAATGAAAATTTCAACTTTAAAAGATCGCAAACATGCAGCGGAAAACTACTTAATTATCTTGCTTACCTACCCTTTCTCCGAGGTCTGGAACTTCATGGGGATCTGGGATCGGACCTTGAAAGAGCTTGTGCCTGGGAGAGGACATAGAAACACCATAGGACCTACATAGAACACGGCTGTACAACAAGTGGATAAAATGAACTCACTACCATGACCGTCGTCCAGTAATGGTAGCTGGACATGACGCCTTCATACTCCTGCGAAGTATACATAATCCGGAGAAATCTAGTCGCAAGAATCGGAAGTTTTGCTCACCTGGACACGAAGATGACAAAGGTCTAACCCTCCATAGGCCTCAGCCATTATGGCCGCCCCGACCAAAAATAACCTGTTCAGCTAACAGAGGAAATTAGAAGGCAATTGACGGCGGTTAACCGAGGGTTAAATCAGTCGACGAGCTGCTCTGCCAGTTTTACATTAGTGTACCAACGGATTTCTGACAGTGTTTCAGGACGTGGTGGGTGCTCGCCTGGAAAGCGTTCCCCTATAAAAAGCCACAAATGTCCGCTTAACAACACTGTGACGTGGCGGATGTGACTCGCCACTGAATAAAGTCACTGCCCACAACTACATACTGGCAAGCCGACCAGAATCCTAATGTAATATTTTCCTGACAAATTTTCTCTACAAACGGAATGCCCAGCCTGTGTACACTACGCACAATAGAACCTAACTTGTCGTCATGCATTGACGAATGTATACCTCAAGATTAATTTTTCAATTTCTAAAGCCTGCACAACTTTCGGCTTACTGACGATTGCATACATAGCAACGTGTTTGTTGCGAAACATAGTTGCTTGTAAACGTTGATCATGCCTGATCTGGTGTGTCTCGGAAATTCGAGAATATACTATTTATTTATTTATTTAATTGCAATTACGCAATGCAGTATCCGTAAGGACAAATCCTAACTGATTTTGAATGACATAAACTCGTCCAAACGACACTAAATTTGGATGAATTTTGGTCAAGCAGTGTTTTATCTGATGCTACCTCACCATGTACGGTGAGTGGGCTACTGTCGGAGCCTTTATATTACCAGCGCGAACCTTGGAGACGTGTGCTATTACAATCCACCTGGGTACTAGTACCTTACCCCAAAATGTGCCATTGATGGAGCCTATATACTACGAACACGAGCCTTGAGGCCTGGCGCACTGTGCAAGCGGCCTAGTTGCTTCTACATTGACAACAAACATGCCACTGATGGAGCATATATACAACGAGCAGGCGCCTTGGAGCCGTGTGCACTTACGACCCACCTGGGTCCTATTACCTTGGCAGCAAATGTGCCTCTAGTCCAGGTAATTAGTAAAAGTGCTTTAATCCTGAAAGAGCGCAGAACCCGCGAGAACAACTGTGCTTGGTATTTAATAGAAAGCAGCGAGAAAAGGTTAGGCGTTGTTCACTATATCCGTGTTTTGGACGTGCATGTCACATGCAGGGTAGCATTATACAAAGTGGTATCCATCTGCTAAACTATAATGGTAGTGTGAACGTATAACCTGCTGTCAGGCAATTGCATGAGAGATTTTATCTGAATAAATTTTTTCCTTCTCAGCGATTTCTTACTAAGCTTGCATCCATGTCGGCGCTGAAATAAAGTGAAAATGGGCGTTTAAATTACACATAATAGCTTACTTTGGCCCCACATTCTGTACAATACCTCTCGTTGCGGGGAACTCGACGGCTCCCTTTCGACAACCTATCAATGGAAGATAAGGAAAAGGACCATCAGTACTAAGGGCAGGTGCAATATGATTGGGTACGGTTTGTGGACTTGTACTTGGATCGGCGATAACTCATCCTGACTATCTGCGCAGGAATTTGTTATACTAAGCTGTCGCTTACCTTCGTAAGTGGGGCTTGTTGATGGGGTAAAGGCAATTGTGAAATCCGGTGAAGGTGAACGTCCAACAGCTAAATATCGAAGGAAAAATTTTCTTTCTTACCGGTAGTAAAGCTAGGCACTGCCATCATGGGCACGGATACCGTTTGTGAAGCGTTGACACAAAATGTACAACGGTCTCCTGACTGCACACGCAAACACTTTCGATGGTAAATTAACCGATCGTGTGTACAGCGAAGCGCTTCAACTACAACAGGCCTGCTGCATGTGAAACCCAAATCTGTGGACGCCATAATTTTCCGCCAACGTGGTTGTTGCGTCGCACGTTGAAAGTCTGATAAATCACCAATTAATTTGGTGTTCCTTCGCAAAAGCTCTTGATACAGTTCCGAAAATCCGGATGGATTAACCTCTTCAGTACTTAACAGACAATGTGCAAGCTGTGCGATTTTATATGTGGTTGGTTCCGTAAATGGAACTTTTAACGTCCGCAACTGCATGGACTCCGTGCCTAGGTTGTAGTCCGCCAGCCAACGAATGCAAATAGGCATTGGACCTGTAAATGGATGCACAGAGCAGGAACGGCTTAGCTGTCGGGTGCGAGTGTTGCTTGTAGGTCGGCATTAAATGTACACACGGTAGCCACATGGTTCCATAAAATGAACGGGTACATATTCGCAAGGAGCAACTGAGGGTGAAACGGTTTCCCTAGGAAGATATCTCAAATTATAGATGCGTCATCATTTTTATTCACATACCACTCCATCTCTAAGGTCCGAGTAAACGGCTTGTAACATGGTTTGTGATAAATGAAGCATCACTAAGTTGCATGCGTTTGTGGTTAAGAAGCAACCTACGTTATGGAGGTATGCGCTGCCTTCTAGTAGCTGACGGCTCTCACATAAAACCGCCGCATGCATCTGGACCTCTTTCAGGTGGACTTCCGAATGCTTCCAGACTTTGCGAACGGCTGCAACAAGGCCATCCGATGCATGGGTAACTTTCTTCAACCACAAGTTGGCACGCTCAAATCGGTTGTGCGTTTTACTGCCATAATGCACTAGTCCAGCTTGGGCGCGTTTCGTCCACGAGAGTTTTACGTACAACCAGTACAACATAAGTTAGCGCACAAACCGGTGGTCTGTTCGTTAAATGAGCTTTAAAACTGGTTGAAATCTAAAACAAGAATATTACCTATAGAATGAGATTGTACTCAATCTCCGTGTCCGAAGTTGCCATACGATGAAACAGATAAAATGACCGGTTAATGTTTGTCTACAGCATGCAACGCAGCTCTATAACTTACATGCTTTCTGATGGTCTGGCGAAAGTAGAAGTAGTACAACAAAATGTTGCATTGAAAAACCACGCACGCTGCACTTATTTGAGCAGTCATTTTGTCCATCCTTCTTGTGCTTACGGGAATATCATGACCCATAATATCCCGAAACGCTTCGAACCATGTAAGCAAAAATGCGTAAACTTCCCGACGCAGAAACGTATAAAATATTGGCCGGCTGTAACCCATCCCGTCAGTTCTTAAAAACTGGTATAGTTTGAAGCTGCAAGCGACAAGTAAAGTCACTATCAACCCTTACTTCAAACGGTTAGTCCCATGAGTAGCGTCTGCACAAACGACATGCAAGAATCGACGGAACTCTTCTATTTGTTGATTCCGAGCGAATTATACGCTTGTGCAAAGGCCTTCCACGGAAATAATGTGCGCAGCTCCGTCTTCCTCCATAGTATTGATAACCTGATGCAATTTTACTGCCGGTAGCGAAAACCATCAAACTAAGCTTCCACTCCACGCCAGGTCGCAAATTACGACGAACATTTTGGACATCATCGATGGCAATATGGCTTCCGAATCGAACCTCGACGTACTGCTTGATGTCGCTTGTTTGTTTGTTGTAGCGGAAGAGGTTCCCTGACTGACTGAACTTATTGTCCGTCAGGCGGAGAATGATGAGGTGTCGCTCAAAAAGAAGGCAGTTAACTGGGTGGTTGTGAGACAGAGCGAAGGTGGTGAGCTTTAGCTTGCCTCCAGGTCTGATGAGGTTCAAGCGAGCTTTGCAGTATCACGTTAGCTGAAAAATTTAGAATAATAGAAGCAAAGCCTACTAAACACGTCTCATTCCTGTACTTTTTGACTTGCGATATATGCAGCGGACATATGGATGAATGACCCTGTCATACTTCATCTATGCCACGTTAAATTTCTGTTGATAAAGCATACGAAATGGATGTAAGGAAGGAGCATAAATTCTGAAAACCAACTATTAAACTCATCGAAACTGTCAAAATAACGCCCAAGGAAGCTTCTCCGGAAATCAGACTCCATGGCGTACGGATTCGCAAATAAGGTTCCTACCGCGTATCCTGCTCGCGACACATTTAAACAATTGCGATAGCACGTTCGCACAGAATTGAATAAAACTGTAAAGGCAGAAAGATAGCCCGGAATCATAGCATAAAATGACTATAAACTATTTATTGCGCACTAATTTTTGCGGGGTAACTGTGCTGCTACGACGCCGCAATCACATTACAGAGAACGTCGGATTAACCGAATACAGCTGATCATAATTTGCGGGCGGTACTGTTTGCTGTACTGGCTGCTATGGAGGAATGTTGTGAAATACGTTGTTAAGGCTTAATAAGCAGTGAGTAAATGTATATTGACTAAGGGGAACTGAAAATGATAGTACATTATTTTACGATGAATGAACGAGTGTTGGTTTTAATTCACGGGTGGTGTTTCGGTTTCACTACGAGGACTGCAATGGTCGTTGAAAATGCTGTGGCTTTCCGCGCTAAGTTTCTCCAATATTTTAAGGCATCTGATGAATTGGTGGAAGATTTGAAGCGGTTTGAACTTCAGACGTGACAATTTTTACCACTATGAAGTTTTGACCGCTGTGACATAAGACGAGGTCCGGTCAAGCGCTACCATAAGGGATCCGGTGCAAACGGGTACAATATGGTTGGGTCCATTGCAGCAGGCAAGGAGACGATCGTAGTCGGTAATTGCGGACGTTGCTTTATGAGTACTTCATATTGCGTTTGTATGTCAGCCTTGGTTGTAAAGCGAGCATAGACAGCAGTGTGAAGGACATTTACTATGAGACAAGCTCGCACTGTTTGGTGCGTACTCCTACTTGTCACTTGGGGAATCCAAGTTTATACGTCAGTAATCGGAGGCCGACTCCCGAGGCGGAGCGGCAGGTGTTTGATTTGATGCACTCGTTCCTTAATACCGGAGAAATGCGAGGTTATGTTTTGGAAAGGTATATCAAACGACTGAATCGATAGGAGCTTTTTTATCCGCCGTCGCTTAGGTGGGTTATCTAAGGGGAACGATGTAAACCCGATTGCGTAATTGTTGCGTAAGAATGGCGCTCTGCGTGTAGAAAGGGATGGCACGCAGGGGCGATTCCTAATTTTATTCCTGCACCGGTTACTTTCATAGTGGTGAAGTACGAAGACGCGCTTCTTGCAGATGCCATGCACCAGACTAACTGTGGTGGTTACCTTATTTGACACTGCATGGTAATTGACTGCTTCGGCGTAGGTCGCAGCGTGTTTTACGCTTTGTTGTCCAGCGAGACGGCAGATAGTTAACTGGAAGTTGCTCGAAGGATGTATGAAATGCTGCCCACCACTGACTCAGCGAAGACAATAGTCACGGATATGGGCCTGGAGCAAATAAAGGCATTTAAGTTGGTGTATCCAGAGCCGTGGTAGTATTATGCAGGTTCCATTTCCTATGAAACGTTTCACGCAAATGTCAGTCTCTACCAAAAGCGGAAAATCCTGACAGAGTTTTGCTGAAGCCGTGGATGCACAAATAAGTCTACACGAAGGCTGATTTACGGTTTAAGATGCTGCTTGGAGCTATAAGGGTCAGAATTAAAGGAGCTTTCACCTACCTCTGTCGGACGTGGTTGCCCCTATCAGGCAGCTCGGCTCACCGTAGACTGCCCAAAGCGCGCACCTTGGGTGCGTTCAACACGACCGGGGTGAAGAAGAAAAACATCACAAGTGTGGCTTATGTGAAAGGACGTCGCCATCGCAAAGTTTTTGGGGCAGATGTTCGGAGAGCACGCGATGCAGACTTAAGTTGGACCCATCGGTAGCCAAGTTGCGTATGTCGAAATCCCACCTTTCCGGGAACTGTGCGGGTGAAGGAGTTGGTTGCTTGTCTATCTTCTTATGCTGCTGGCATATTCATGAGGCACATTTCTTCGAGGACGGTTACATCAATACGACCGGACGGCACTTGGTAGGAAGGATTAGGTATGGGGGACCGCAGGCACACCGGTGAGCTGGGTACTGAAATGAGCTGTGGTTGCTGATTCGTAAGTCGTGGGATATGCCATGCGCACACATTGTGCGGGTTGCTGTCATGTTAACCACCCACATAACCCCGCTTATGCACAAGAGCCGTTGGTTAAAGGGAGACCGGCAGATTCACATCCTTGCTTACGTAACTTTCTCAGCGGAACTTCAACCGATACCATCTGCAACTGCCTCCACGCCGGCGGGGTTACCACGGAAGGAAATGTTGTCCCGTGCCAACAGGCTGTTCAGTGATATAACCGTTGTCATGGCCAGACTGGGTATAACGGCTTTCCTGGAGGTGGAGCAGTTCTACCGAAGCAGCCTGAATAATTTACTACGAAGGCAGGGCTTGGTTTCCTTTGGAAACTGTTTTCTTGACAAACTCGACCAAAACGTCACCGTCCCAATGCAACAAAAAGAAGCAGCCGCCGTTGCCTAGGGTGATGGAACCGCCGCAGCTGTCAACCGAAACGCACCCGCTGTACTTCCGACGCATCCACACTGTCCTTATGAAGTGTAGAAAACTATTAATAAACGCGCCAGAACAGGGAACATGTAACCTGACAACACGAACGAAAGCGCGTGAATCATTTGCGGCACCGAAGATGGAACGGGAACCAGCGGAGACGTCGCTCACTGGGTTATTTCTGTATATGCAACAGATGACTTCATCAGTTATGTGTGGCACACAACGGAGACGAGGTGCACTATAGTGCGTTCTTTGCATATGTTAGCTTTTTCCTAACCCCATTTCTGTTCATGCATGCTTACGAGAACGATACACCGCCCCTTTTCAGGTCCACCCTCTGGTGCTACTGCGGCATGCTTCCCCCAGATGATAACTCACGCTTCCTGAAAGCTGCTAGGTACAGCTTGGAACACACCGTATAGCAGCCTAGTGGGTGAGTCGACGAAGGCCCATTATGCCCTAATGTTTATTTGTTTGACAAGTGAACCCCATTCTAAGTGGCAGCTCATGTATACCGATAGCGTAGGCCAAGCATACCACCGCTAAACATGATTGCTCATTTAGCATGGTGTGGAACAGGTAATGGAAAGTCATTTTCGTCCGGTCGGATTAATTCACGCCTTACTACATTTTCACCTTGTATACACATGTCTTATTATAGCCCCCTCGCAGGTTCCCGTACAAAACGCCCACAATGGCATCGAGCACCAGGTACGTTCAGCATTTATTTCATACCCGTAGGACATTGCATGGAATATAGC
>CALYDF020007274.1:0-12798 GCA_944474145.2 Dicrocoelium dendriticum | reverse complement strand
GCTCACCGGCTGGTGACGCAGATGCATCACTTTGCACTTAGCCATGTTCAATTGAAGCTTGTTCCTCTTTGACCATTCGTAAATGCAATCTAGGTCATGTTGGAGCAGATCCTGATCTGCCTTGTTACTAATCGCCCGCCATATCTTGACGTCATCGGCGAAAAGCAGGAAGTTTGAGGAGATGACTCTTGCCAGGTCGTTGATAAACACCAGGAATAAACGCGGTCCCAGCACTGAGCCTTGTGGGACACCACATTCCACCTCAATTGGGTTAGAAAGTGATCCCCTAACACGTACTTGGAGCTTTCGTTGGTAAAGGAAGTTGCCAATCCAACCAAGTACAGGATCTCCGATTCCGTAACTTTGTAGTCTTTGAAGTAGGATGCGGTGATCAAGGCGGTCGAAAGCTTTGGAGAAGTCCAGATAGATGACGTCGACTCCGACCCCATCATCGGCCACTTCCGTCCAACTACCTCGTGCAATAAGTAGGTTGGTGGTGCATGACCGGTGTTGACGGAAGCCATGCTGTTCCGGTACCAAGATGTTGCATTTTTCCAGGTAGTCCATTAAAGCCTCAGCGACGACTGCTTCCATCACCTTCGCGAGCACAGGGAGGAGAGTCACTGGACGATAGTTAGCAGGATCGGAACGGCTACCGCCTTTAAAAATAGGGGTTATAATGCCACACTTCCACATAGTGGGGACTTGTTGTTCATCAAAGCACCTTTGGAAAGAACTGTGACAGTGGTTCAGCTAGCTTGGTGGCCACAGCCTTCAGTGCCTTCGGGCGGATGTTGTCTGCTCCCGGAGAACTATGTTCACGCAGTGAGAGTAACTTCCTTAGCACAATTGATGGGTTGAAAATAACATTTGTAAACAAAGGTGTCGGTAATGAGCTTGATATTATGGGACAGGTAGATGTTGCGAGTTCAAAAATTGGGGCGTATTGCAGCCGCAGGGCATTAGCTGCTTCTTCGGCGCTTTGTACTCTACCGCCTGTCGTGAATAGTGGGGGTATTCCATGCTTCACTTTACGAAGCTTATTGACATGCTTATACAGCAGTTTGTTGTTTGCCATGAACTTTTTGGCTAGGCACTGTTGATAAGTTATTTTGTCCTCACGGACAAGTGCAGTGCAATGGTTGCGATGGGCCAGGAAATTTCCCCAAGTCTCTGAGTCGGGGTTAATCTTGTAGGCACGCCATGCTGCATCCCTTATCGCCAGGCATTTGCGAGTCCTACTCCTTATAATTGAAGGCATTTTCGCGGGACGACGGGGTTTGGTCTCTGATGCTTTGTTGACGATGTCGCTGAGCTTATTAACGAACTCTGCCCAAACGTTGTCAAGGGGACTTTTGTTTGAGAATTCCCAAGCAGCTGCGTCGGCGAGTTCTTTCAATACGTGGTAGCGTGTGATTGTATGAGTTAGTTCCGAGTGTTCAGATGGATACTCTGCATAACACACATAGTCAAAAGTTATTACTACGTGGTCACTGAGACCTAATGGACTATCCATCAATAACTTGTCAATCATGAGCTCTTCATTTGTGAGCACAAGGTCCAATATGGACGGTTTGTTTGCTGTCCTGAATCTAGTGGGCGTGGTGACATGATTGTACAAAGGAATATTAGCGATCAGTTCCTGCAAGTCTGCTTTGAACTGCTCACTGGGCGATGCCGAAACCTCCAGATTGTGTAGATTGAAGTCCCCGGAGATGAGAATGTGGCTGTACCTAGTGCGTGTTACTCTGTTTAGGCCACGGATCAAGCAGGAATCCATTTCCAGAGTGGAGGTTGGGGGCGGTAAACGATAGCTATGAGACGTGTATCGTTTTGTCTCAGTCGGAGACGGCACTAGTTTGAGTCGGCAACGTGTGTTTCCAGGTCCTCAACTACTGTACATTGTAGATCACTGCGGTAGTAGAGTTGGACCCCACCTCCTCTGCTGGGGCGGTCGTTCCGGATGAGGGACATTCCGGCTATCTGAACCTCAGCATCAGTCACCTCTTGGTGTAACCAAGTTTCGGTAATAGAAATTAGGTCCCAAGCATTCGCAACCTGACGTAGTCGAAGTTTGTTAATTTTACTGAGGAGCCCTTTTGCGTTGGTGTACATACATTAAAGTGTCTCAGATGTAATCAATGTTTCGGATGTTGTACAACTCTTACGTGAAGTTTCGCCGACCAGTGAGTGGCCGGCGACTGGTGGGATGGATGAAGCATATGAGTTTACGCCGACCATTAAAGGGTCGGCGACGACTAATAGTTTTTTGAATGGGTTGTATACTCTCGAGAAGTATTTTGCTATATAAGAAGGTATCAGATGGCTCCGAATCCTGGTGTTTTGCTCGTGCTCTGCTGGGCCCCCTCCGGTTAGTATGGCTACTCATGAAACCGTCCCCCGAGTCGGGTCCTGCAGCTGGCGTTTTCACTAAGAGTTGTGCTCATACTGCATCTTACCTGTATTCTGTCCGACCGAGGATTTCATTTGACGAAATGGATCAGCAATCGAAAGGAGATTATCGCGCATCTACCTGATATCGAACTGAAGGTTCCTGGAATAAGATATTCGACTGGGGGATGACTGTGTTACAAATGCGCTTGGTTCAATCAGGAACGTCACTCAGGACCACCTAACTATAAAGCTGGAAGGTTTTAATGAAAGGTTGACCCGAAGAGCCATCGCCTGGTTTGTAGCTGCAGTATATGATCCCCTCGGCCTCATTGCTCCCCTGCTACTTCCGGCAATGGTACAGTTAATGAGTTTGGTAAAACGGAAGCTGGATTGGGATGAGTCTCTTCCCGCAGAGGATCAGAAAGCTTGGAACAAATTGCTATCAAACGCCAAAGGTCGGAACAGCTTATGCGGCCGAGGTTGTTTTAATGCAGCAAGTAACGGAGCTGATACGTAAATCCAAGCTTGACAATCCACAAACTCAGATAACGCCTTTTACATTGTGCCTTTGGCAACCAGTAAGTGGTAGGAACTGACAGAATGCTTTCAACCAGGATTTCAGTGTACATTCCACATAATATGGTCGTGAAACTTCATAGCGTCAGCCTGATGAACAAGCAGGAAACCACTAAACCAACGAATACTTCTCCGGTCCATGTAAGGATAACGCGAGTTTAGACATGTAGGACGAAAGCATACGCGTCGATAGTAGATGGAGAATCTTCAAATACGAAGGCATTATCCACAAACTCCAGCACATGTTACTACATGCGAAATAACCACTAGAGTAGTACATGATCTGTATATGCTGGCATGAGACATTTCGTGCGTGGATGACCGCATTAGCAAAACTACCGACCATAGGAGGAATAACGGCAGTCGAATACAAACCGAAACACGGTGAAATCGGCTTACTTCTAGCGCAAGTCGAACGATGGCAATAGAAAAAACTGAGGGATGCTACTGTTGGAGCTGAGGATGCGTTCACACGCAGCCGTACTCAGAATAAACGCCACATCCTTCCAGGTTAGTTCACGAACCCACACGTTTGTTAAATTACAGGTCAAGTTAAAATCTTCTCGATTCCAAATTTTTCCGAAATACTCTACCGAAACGGCAATACAACGCTTGTCACAATGCACGGACACAATTGACGAACTGGGGAGCTTAGTTTAACATGAGGAGGTGTTATGGAGATGAGCGTCAGCATACTTTCAAGACATTCTACACTTCACAACAATCTGTGTTCTCCGTCGGAACGTGTATCATTCAGCTCCACAGAAAACGTATAACGCTGTCCTTGGCGAACATTCATTAGATGACAAAGGAAGTCCCGCTGACAACTCATATTGTGACGCGGCTCTTGAAAATGTATTCTTTACAAAGTCCTTGGTTTCCTGTACCATTTAGGTGATGCACTTATCTAATGCAGTGGGGGATATATGACGAAAAAGAATGGGTACGTACCTGTGGACGATGGCGAACCGTTTGGCGAACGGGTGCTTGTGCAACCATGTGCTCGTCAGCATCTGAGCTTGCTTGATGCGCATTGGGCAGCGACATCCAGCTGACAAAAGATGCCGAGGCCATGCACTAAAACTTGTGACTCAGTATTCCCGTTTAGACTGCAGAAAGTTTTTTTACTCTCTTAGTGTCTGTCCGCATTGGAACGCACTGCCATCACATGTGGTGAACGCACCAAACATCGAGACATTCGAAAGACTATTGGACTTGCACTTACATGATACACATTATATAACGGTATGACAAACTGCAGTGTCTAACTTACTGATATTTTTGTGTCACACCTGAAACTTTTGTTTTCTTCCATTTGCCATCCTGTGGGTCTTGTAAAGTTATTGCTTTTTATCCCACCATACACTATTGAACTATTGAATATTGAAGTGCCTTCGTGAGCTCCCATCCTGAATCCGTGCATTGTAAACTGATTTCCACAACGATGACACCGGAGCGTGAATTTTGATGGATTTTCATGTGGCCAGTTTTGAGGACATCCTATAGTCAGAAGAACACGAGACCATAGGTGAACAATTGTTTTTGATGATTCTGTTCAGAACAGTACAGTCATATTTAACAGTAAAATAATGAACTGGAATCGACTCACTGGGTCAAGTTACATAGTTAATTAACAGATCAGTGAGGGAGGCTAAAAGTTGATCATTGATCTGACTGGTCGATTGCATGTTATCGAGCTTGGTTGGTGGCAATCGACCTCAGTATCATTCGTCCTAGCTGGCCAGGGAAGCTTTAAGGCATGAAGCAACTTCTTTTGCGAGCATAATGAAGGTTGCAACAAGCGAATGCAAATCGATTCAGCTGTCGCGAGCGCACGGAGGCGTAAACCTCTTGTTTGATGATGGGGGACCCTGTAAATTATCCTGAAGGCACGCTTTAGATCGACTTGGTGCCCCGTGTCGACAATACGGGCCAAAATGGCGCTGCTAATGGCCCCAGTTCCTCCTTGACGCAACCAGCGCGGGCAGTGCTCCTTCACGTGTTTGGACAAGTGTCTTGCCGTTCGACCAAAATAACTAGCGTCACAAACGCACTTGGACTGATAAATAACCATAGATGTGGTCAGCACTGGCAGTGAATCCTTATTGCGTGAACAAACAAATGGTTCAGTAGAAAATGTGCACTTTAATCTGGCTGCTGGGAATGTCGACTTGACTACCGCTGAAAGACTTTTGGTTAGGCGCTAGGCAGCGGCATCCCCCTTAAAAGGTATTCTTAAAAATAACTCCTTCTTCGCCGCCGTTAAAACTGGTACCGGCTTGGGCTTTTCTTCAAAATTCTTCGAAACAAATCCATCAGGATATCCATTCTCGCGCAGCGTATTCTTTATAAAGGCTAGTTCCTCATCCAGGGTGTCCTGTGAGCAAATTCTACGTGCTCTTGTGGTAAGGCAGTGGATTAAGTTTCGCTTATATCTCAGTGGGAAGAAACTGTGAAAATTCGTATATTGTCCAATCCACGTATTTTTCCTGTAGACTTTCAGCTGGATGGAGTCGTCTGGCCTCCTAGTTAACAAGACATCTAGATATGGGAGCCGATTGCAAGTTTCTGTCTCGTAGGTAAATTGCAATGCTGCGTGAGCCCGGTTAAAACGATTGAGAACCCCATCCAGATTTATGCCTTTATCCGCCACTATAAATATATCATCCATATAACGGTGATAGTGATCAAAAGATGTTATCTCAGCTTGCAATTTTGTTCGCTCCAATTTGGCCATGAATATATCTGTGAACAATGGACCGAGGGGGGGATCCCATGGTTACGCCATCCTTTTGCCGGTAAAATTTTCCATTAAATAGAAATTGCACATTCCATGTGCACCGCAGCAATAAGTTTTTCAATTCAAGCACAGGTATACAAATCTTAATTTCCAACTTCGTTATCTGCTCTCAAATGTAATCGATGGTTTCGATCAGCGGGACGTTAGTGAAAAGCGAGACAACATCAAAGGTTAGCATCACTTTCTCGTTAATATTGGTCTCCTTGATGTTCTCGACAAACTGAAAACTGTCGCGCACTCTGTAAGTCACAAGCTGTTGTCTCACCGGCTCAAGAATTCCTACAAGCCACTGGGCAACTGCGTGGTAGGGGGAGTTAACCAGTGACAGAATAGGACGAAGCGGGATGTCGACCTTATGGACTTTTGGTAAGCCGTAAATTCTCGGAACGTTTGTGCCACAAGGTCTAAAACTGTCATTCTATACATTGACAATCGATTCCATACCGCTTGTGCAATGTTTTCTGTCGCTCGTGTTTCGGAGTACAATGATATCTGCCACAGAGACTCTGTGAAAGATCCGTTTCTACTTTTATTGATTTGCGTACAAACAATCCTTCACCGATCCCATCCATTTTGATGATTTCGCTATTCGGATGACAAGAGTTTGTGGTCAAACTTAATATCGGATATATCCCGCCGGCTATTGAGCCCAATTTTTATTCGATCCCAGTCAGTTCCGCGTGAGCTCGCCTCAAGATATTTCTCCTCGTACTGAACGTAAGTTCGAGTGTGGGTTGAGCATGCCACTGTTCGCAGGTGATATAACAGACAAGCAGCAACCCATGATGCCAGGAGTCTGGAGCGATCACCGTCTGTATGGACGATTGATGAATCCAACATTGCATCTTCCTCTCAATCAAGCGAGTAGCCGCCAGCCTGAGACAATGGGAAAAGAGCAAGCGGTTCCCGGTATGCGTAAGGAGAACGGAGCGCAGATCTACCACCACAATCAAGTGATCAGCATTAGTTTGGGCATTCATCTGGCTAAGGTTAGTTACAGTCTTAAAGGACATATGAGAGTACATCGTGGCTGAGATGTGGCATTCGTCGCAATGGTTCCAGTGTCGACAAGAACTCTTACTGTTTTTTACTTATTCGAAATAAATTCGGTATATTTAAGCGACACACGGTTGCTTAATGCCGGCGAATCTTTCTGGCATCCGAGTATTTGGACTACGTCCTACGTTTAGACTAAAGTGCATTATACTCTGACCATCAACCCTAACTGGCCCTTGCGGCTAACTAATTTACATGTAATCTTAATCCACAAAGGGCCAGTTGAAAATCTAGCGAACTTCACGCTCTGATGTCATCGTTGTGGAAATTCGACTGCGATGAAAGGATTCAGGATGGCTGCTCACGAAGGTACTTCTGACTGTCGCTGCCCAATGCGCATCAAGCACGCTCAGGTGCTGGCGAGCACATGGATGCACAAGCACCCGTTCTCCAAACGGTTCGCCATCGTCCACAGGTTCGAACCCATCATTTTTTATCATATAACCACCACTGCATTGAATAAGTGCATCGCCGAAATGGTACAGGAAATCAAGGAGTTTGAAGAGAAGTCGTGTTATTAAGAGCCGCGTGACATTGGGTCTACTCTGGGGCTTTTTGTGCCCGTTACTGAATTCGCGACATGGACGGTGGTACACGGTTTCTGTGGAGCTGACTGATACTCGTTCCAACGGAGAATACAGCTTGATCTGAAGTGTTGAATTCCTCGGAAGTATGATGACGTTTATCTCCCTAACACCTCCTCATGTTAAAACAAGTTCCCCAGTTCATCAATTATGTCCATGCATTGTGACAAGCGTTGTATTGCCGTTTCGGTAGAGTATTTCGGAAAAATTTGGAATCGAGAAGATTTTAACTTGACCTGTAATTTAACAAACGTGTGGGTTCGTGAACTAACCTGGAAGGATGTGGCGTTTATTCTGAGTACGGCTGCGTGTGAACGCATCCTCAGCTCCAACAGTAGCATCCCTCAGTTTTTTCTATTGCCATCGTTCGACTTGCGCTAGAAGTAAGCCGATTTCACCGTGTTTCGGTTTGTATTCGACTGCCGTTATTCCTCCTATGGTCGGTAGTTTTGCTAATGCGGTCATCCACGCACGAAATGTCTCATGCCAGCATATACAGATCATGTACTACTCTAGTGGTTATTTCGCATGTAGTAACATGTGCTGGAGTTTGTGGATAATGCCTTCGTATTTGAAGATTCTCCATCTACTATCGACGCGTATGCTTTCGTCCTACATGTCTAAACTCGCGTTATCCTTACATGGACCGGAGAAGTATTCGTTGGTTTAGTGGTTTCCTGCTTGTTCATCAGGCTGACGCTATGAAGGCAGGCTATATGCGTTCTTATGAATCACCGGACTGCGATTTTGTCTATCAGCAAAATCTAGGCGTTTGGTGCCGACTTATCAAAATTAAATGTAGTAACCCAATACGTAATGTCACAATGATTTTCGGAATAAACCTAGTTAGGGATTGTTGTCCAGGAAAATTAGACATAAGGAGTAACGTGCAGGATGTATATAGTGCCGGCAGCATGAGAACCGTTTGCGACCATATTACGTAGGAAGTGAGCACCTGAGAATCCTGGATGAACAGCATTCCAGTCAGTTCCATGACCACGTACTTGTTGCCGAGAGGCCACAAATGAACGAAGGCGCTAGCTGAAGCAGACGGAGGTAGTCAGGTCCAGCAGTGGATGGCTCTACGTATCCAGCTCCTTTACCTATAGATGTCAATAACCAACCAATCGGCCAATTGGCGTTTTGAAAACGAATATTTTTTTCCAAGCTTATTCTGATCCCTTCGGCGATAGAGACCCAATCCCAAGCCCAGATACCCGTTTTACTCAAACTCAGTAACAGTTACCATTGCGTCGGAAGGTTAGCGCGGGGTAGCAATGAGGGGCCGAGGAGGTCATATCACTGAAGCTACAAACGAGGCGATGGCTCCTCGGGTCAACCTTCTACATTAAAACCTCCGCAGCTTTATAGTATAGGGGTATGGACCTGAGAGACCGTTTCCCAGATTGAACCAAGGCGCAATTGGTAAACACAGATCCCCATCCCCAGACTCGAATACTAATTCCAGGTACCTTTCAGATCAGATAACAAGGGCAGATGCGCCGATAATCACCATTATCGATATGCTTGATCCCAATTCGACCAAAAGAAATTCCTCGGGTCCGGACAGAATACGGGGTAAAGAATGCATTAATGAGGTCCACAACTCTTTAGGTAGAAAACGCCAGCTGCAGGACCCGACTCGGGGACGGTTTCAAGAGTAGCCATACTATCCGGAGGGGCCCAGCAGAGCACGAGCAAACACCAGGATTCGGAGCATCTGATACCTGCTTATATATCAAATACTTCTCGAGAGTATGCAACCCATCCAAAAAACGATTAGTCGCCGACCCTTTAATGGTCGGCGTAAACTCATTTGCTTCATCCACCCCTCCAGTCGCCGGCCACTCACTGGTCGGCGAAACTTCACGTATGAGTTGTACAACTTCTGAAACATTGATTAAATCTGAGAAACTTTCATGTATGTACACCAACGCCCAAGGGCTCCTCAGTAAAATTAACGAACTTCGACTACGTCAGGTTGCGAATGCTTGGGACCTAATTTCTATTACCGAAACTTGGTTGCATCAAGAGGTGACTGATGCTGAGGTTGAGATAGCCGGAATGTCACTCATCCGGAACGACCGCCCCAGCAGAGGAGGTGGGGTCCTACTCTACTACCGCAGCGATCTACAATGTACAATAGTTGAGGACCTGGAAACACACGTTACCGACTCACTCTGGTGCCGTCTCCGACTGAGACACAACGATACATGTCTCATAGCTATCGTTTACCGCCCCCCAACGTCCACTCTGGAAATGGATTCCTGCTTGATCCGTGGCCTAAACAGAGTAACACGCACTAGGTACAGCCACACTCTCATCTCCGGGGACTTCAATCTACACAATCTGGAGGTTTCGGCATCGCCCAGTGAGCAGTTCAAAGCAGACTTGCAGGAACTGATCGCTAATATTCCTTTGTACAATCATGTCACCACGCCCACTAGATTCAGGACAGCAAACAAACCGTCCATATTGGACCTTGTGCTCACAAATGAAGAGCTCATGATTGAGAAGTTATTGATGGATAGTCCATTAGGTCTCAGTGACCACGTAGTAATAACTTTTGACTATGTGTGTTATGCAGAGTATCCATCTGAACACTCGGAACTAACTCATACAATCACACGCTACCACGTATTGAAAGAACTCGCCGACGCAGCTGCTTGGGAATTCTCAAACAAAAGTCCCCTTGACAACGTTTGGGCAGAGTTCGTTAATAAGCTCAGCGACATCGTCAACAAAGCATCAGAGACCAAACCCCGTCATCCCGCGAAAATGCCTTCAATTATAAGGAGTAGGACTCGCAAATGCCTGGCGATAAGGGATGCAGCATGGCGTGCCTACAAGATTAACCCCGACTCAGAGACTTGGGGAAATTTCCTGGCCCATCGCAACCATTGCACCGCACTTGTCCGTGAGGACAAAATAACGTATCAACAGTGCCTAGCCAAAAAGTTCATGGCAAACAACAAACTGCTGTATAAGCATGTCAATAAGCTTCGTAAAGTGAAGCATGGAATACCCCCACTATTCACGACAGGCGGTAGAGTACAAAGCGCCGAAGAAGCAGCTAATGCCCTGCGGCTGCAATACGCCCCAATTTTTGAACTCGCAACATCTACCTGTCCCATAATATCAAGCTCATTACCGACACCTTTGTTTACAAATGTTATTTTCAACCCATCAATTGTGCTAAGGAAGTTACTCTCACTGCGTGAACATAGTTCTCCGGGAGCAGACAACATCCGCCCGAAGGCACTGAAGGCTGTGGCCACCAAGCTAGCTGAACCACTGTCACAGTTCTTTCAAAGGTGCTTTGATGAACAACAAGTCCCCACTATGTGGAAGTGTGGCATTATAACCCCTATTTTTAAAGGCGGTAGCCGTTCCGATCCTGCAAACTATCGTCCAGTGACTCTCCTCCCTGTGCTCGCGAAGGTGATGGAAGCAGTCGTCGCTGAGGCTTTAATGGACTACCTGGAAAAATGCAACATCTTGGTAGCGGAACAGCATGGCTTCCGTCAACACCGGTCATGCACCACCAACCTACTTATTGCACGAGGTAGTTGGACGGAAGTGGCCGATGATGGGGTCGGAGTCGACGTCATCTATCTGGACTTCTCCAAAGCTTTCGACCGCCTTGATCACCGCATCCTACTTCAACGGCTTCAGAGTTACGGAATCGGAGATCCTGTACTTGGTTGGATTGGCAACTTCCTTTACCAACGAAAGCTCCAAGTACGTGTTAGGGGATCACTTTCTAACCCAATTGAGGTGGAATGTGGTGTCCCGCAAGGCTCAGTGCTGGGACCGCGCTTATTCCTGGTGTTTATCAACGACCTGGCAAGAGTCATCTCCTCAAACTTCCTGCTTTTCGCCGATGACGTCAAGATATGGCGGGCGATTAGTAACAAGGCAGATCAGGATCTGCTCCAACATGACCTAGATTGCATTTACGAATGGTCAAAGAGGAACAAGCTTCAATTGAACATGGCTAAGTGCAAAGTGATGCATCTGCGTCACCAGCTGGTGAGCGCTTACAAGATTGGAGACCACACCTTGGCGAAGGTTTCTCAGGAGCGGGACCTGGGTGTATTGGTACAGGAAGATCTCGGGTGTTCCAAACAAGCAGAGAAGGCGAGGAGAACCGGAAATCAACACTTCGGCCTTCTTCGCAGAGCCTTCGGTCGGTTTGAACCATCAATATTTCCCCAAATGCTTAACGCCTACGTGCGACCTCACGTGGAATATGCTATTCAGGCGTGGCAGCCGTGGCAGAAACAGGATCTCGTTGCTCTCGAGACTCCTCAACGACGGGCAACCAAGAACGTCAGGGGCCTCTTTCATCTGCCCTATCAGCTTAGACTGAAATCTCTAAGAATGTACAGCAGTCGATATCGGCTTTTGCGGGGGGATCTCATAATGGTTTACCAGATTCTGAAGAACCCAAACCACATTTGCCGTCCGCTGCTGGAATTGAACCCCAACACTAAACTAAGAGGTCACCCTCTGAAACTGACAATTCATTATAGCCGGCTTGAATGCCGTAGAAATTTCTTTTCTCTCCGCGTGTGTGAGCCTTGGAATGCCCTCCCTAATTATGTCGTCTCTGCTCCCAATCTGGCGATATTTAAAAAACGTGTTGACGATGCATTGTCTCACTTACATTTCATTTTATGACTTGTTAGCCAGGGGCTACAAAACGCAATCAAACGGTTTCTTGCCAAACGCCAACCATTGGATTTATGGATTTATACGTTTAATACGCGAACATCTCCGCTATTTCACATAAGTCTATGGTGAGTCCACCACAACGCTTTTCACTTTATTATGCAATTTATTTTCGCAATAATTTCCATCCCACGGGACTTGTTAAGCGATGCTTTTTTACCCGTAATAAACCATTGTCCAAATAACATTGAGATACAGTTTGCTTCGGAAACTGAAGCAACCCAAAATATTGCAATCGTCGACCAATGCAAAACAGTTCTCAGGCCGACAGTCTAAAAACTGTTAGTGGTGGATTCACAATAACATGTCATAGAGTAGAGCTTGTCGTAGGACGCAAAGTTAGCACAGGCAATGGTAGACGAAGAAGCGCCAAATGGATGTACAAATAACGCGGTATTCAATAGGGGGTTGAACAAAATAAATGCCGTTCTTTTCCCACCACAGGCACGACTGCTCAAACATTTCCGATCCTACATAGGCACATAAACCTACAAAAACACATAGGTTCATCTACCTTTTAGGTCCCAGGCGGACACGGCGAATTTGTGAAGAAGATGAATCGCAGAAGCGTATCCCCATAGGCCTTATTTGTACAAATAATCGGTGACTCAGGTAGAAGTATGTTTGAAAGACTAGCATTTCAACGGTATGAAA
>CALYDF020007273.1:0-12626 GCA_944474145.2 Dicrocoelium dendriticum | reverse complement strand
ATACCGTGTTAAATACTGATGATGAACAAGCTTAATCGCGATAACAGGATACGCTGGGTTCATATGAGTGTAGCGTAAAGTACCAAGGTGAATGCTCAGAAAAGACGTAGCGACGAAATATGCATATATAAGGTGTCGGGGTGTAACAAGCATGGTAATATGTGCTCTGGTTAGCTTACCAGTCTGAACTAGTTGGCTGTGACTTTATTCAGTGTCGAGTAACCCCGGCTACGTCGCAGCGCCCTACAACGGACTTTTGTGGTCTTTTATAGGGAGAACGCTGGCCAGGCGATAACGCACCACGTCCTGGAAGACCGCCATCGATTCACTTAGCTGCATGGACGCCGATCGCATTGCAACCACTGATGTTAGGGAAGACTTTAGACGATGGGGTGAAGCAGACGACCCAGCGTTTCCTCCGTGAACAAGTTGCTTGCCGCCCTTCGCAAGAACATGCCATGGATACCGAAAGATTACCGAAAGTTTATGAGAACCCCAAGGAATATGCAGACGATTGGCATTGGTGTTGGTGCATATGGACACATTGGGTTGCTGCGGGGTCTATGCAGTAGTTACCAAAATGGTGACATCCAACCGCCAGAAAGGGTTGTTGTCCAGCTGCACATAGATGCTCTCACCCCGTAAACCTCCTCAAAAATGCAGACCCGGCCGATTCACTGTCGATCTATTTACCACGTGAGGTCAAATCCACTTGTTTTCGGTGTTTACGGTGGTCCTAAGCAACCGGATGCGAATGAATTACAAACTTCCTTGATACCTGGGTTGCAGATGTTGTCAACGGTTTCACGGATCCTGCATGCTCCAGACCCATATCTGTTGAATTGGGAGATGTTATATGTGACGCGCCTGCTCGAGAAAATGTGAAGAGGACGAAGAGGCACACAGGGTACAGCAGTTGCGGCAACTGCATTCAGCCAGGTAGTTATGTCAACCGGAATGTTACATTCCCATCTACCGCATGCAGCCTTAGGTCACTAACTCGGTTATGAAAAGGAAGCTAGCTTTAATATCCCCTTTTGAACACCTTGGTATTGATATGGTTTGGAAATTTCCCATTGACTACATGCATTGCATGTGCTTTGGGTGAAGCGACGAATAATCGGTTAATGGATAGAGGCACCGGCATGGAAGCACTTGAAATTGCTTAATGTTACAATGCCTGCTATAGATTTCTTATTGCTACAAAATACGACTGCATGGCCATATGATTTCACTAGACGTTGCAGTGGTATATCTATGATTAAAGGTTGGAAAGCCACGGAATTTAGGCATGTTTTTTATACGCCGCGCCTGAACTGTTGATAAACGTGCTATCGAGAGATTATTGCTACAACCTTTACACCTTTATCTCGGAATATACATTTGCTATCATCCACTGTTGCATAAGCATTCCTGGTCTTTCGCGAAATGGTTGATGCTTAATTTCATACACAGGTATTACCGCCTGTAGGGGAAAGACCAGATAACGTTCAATGTTCACTGCCTAAGCCACCTAGCATTGGAGCTGGATGTGCATGGAACGCATGACGATTTCACCGCATTTCCACTCCAGTCTTATGTAGGCGTCCTGAAGCGAGTAGTGCGCAAAGCACGAAACCCCGCGCCGCAAATTGTAAGACGGTGCTTGGAATATGTGGACCTCTCCCCTTTATCTCATTGGCCGCAACCTCAGGTTACTGGCATACAACATCGTGGATTAACACGTCGAAAAACTGTTGATTCTAGATGGTACAAAGTACACGTGCAGCGCACCTGCTAACGTGATCATTATATCTGCTTACCCATATTGCATTTTCCGGTTTGACCATATGGGCTCAGAAGGTGAGACCATTGTTTGTAAAGCTTTCATTGGCGTGCATGCGTTGTACCATCTCCAGGTAGCTTCTTCCGTTTGCAGCATATTTGCAGCCTCAGGCGTCAGCGATGGTCTGCAATCCTTCCGGGTGGGCGATACACTTTACAAATGTATGTACTACTCAGTTAATGAGTTCTTAACTATTGTTCCCCTGTTGCATACCTATAGAACTCCGGATGGTAATACTTGAAGTATTGTGCAAGTTCAGGGTCCCTAAACGTTCCTTTTTACTTTGCCACACTCGTGTTTCTTTCCATTGCTTTTCTGACTATTTATTCTAATGCCTGGAGTTACTCCTTATCTCGTTGGACTGATTTTTAACGTCCTTTTATTTACCTGCTGACTTGGTATACTTTCTCATAGGATTGCACTTATCCTGTTGGTCGAGTTTCCTCAGTACCTCTTTATGCAGTATGATCGCAGGGCGTCAAGCAGACTCACATGTATTCACTTCACCTACTGAGCGACAATACATTCTCACGCGGTGGTTACGTTACAATATTGTTTTGGACAAAGGTGGGTGATGCGGAAGGAAGCAACCTTGGAACAAGGTACAAGATCTTAACTGTATTCGGCCGATAGGCATATGAAGGGATGTTAACAGAGTAAGTGCGTCGATGTGTATCGGAATGGCAAACCACAGGGTGCTGAATGCACTCTTACTGGCAAAAGTCTGCGTAGGCAAGCCCTGGGCATACAATGTAAGACCATAAGAAAGACATGGAATGGCCTCTATCATCACGGACTCAGGTAGCACAGTCATTTGCTTTAACAGGTTGACCGATTTTTAATGGCGATACGTTTAACCGCATATCTTTTCAGCAGCTAGCACGGGCGTTGCGGAGTGAGGGTGCATGTACAGACATCTTTATTTAGTAAAGCTTATGGTGCCATTACATTTTATCTTAATCAATGTTTATCCTAGCGGATTTGCTTAAGTCATCTATTTCAGCGTTATGGCCTCATTAACATATTGCGTCAGTTTCCTGAATACGTCCACCGGATCCATGGTCACAACCGTAAGCAGCGCTTGGCTGCTTGAAGAAGGTGGTCAGGCGTTGCTACCAAACGCCCCCCTTCGGAATAACTATATGTTGTGAGGGAACACCGGCTGGCGGACGAGAACTGTACTTTCGCCCACGTGACTATACTTCAGCGAACCAGTAAGTTCTGTGCTGTCATAAGTCTTCAGTGGATTTCGATCAGGCTGGTGCAATAGCCAACTCCGTAAACCTTTCGAACTCACCCGAAGACGGATTCAACAGTAGACATGGGCACAACCCCACGTAGATTTATGTGTGTTACCCCAGCTATATAACATTTTATCAGAGTCGGATACCACGTCATTTGATTTCGGGTGACGATGACTTTGAGCTCCCAGGAAGCGCATGGTTCCATCAGCCATCCCCTATGGCTCGCCACCTATCTTTTCTTTAACTGAGTTGGCCCGCTCCATGGGTAAAAGCATCCTTCAATCGTCTTCCCAGCAATATAACAAGGGTGGATACAAACAACCTTATACAGGTAAGGAGTAGCTTTTTCTTAATATGAAACATCAGCGTTCAATACTGCATCTCACTGTGGTGAACATTCAAACGCACAGATTCGGAATACGGATTTGGGTTGGTACTTATACTTTGAAGCTTGAGTGTCCTAGTCCTAGCGTCTATCTCTGCCTCCACCTTCATCACCGTTCTTACAAGCGATTGGAATAGCATTCACCGCAAACATGTACTTGAGGTTTTACCATTTTCATGCAGGCGATATGGACCAACTGAAGAATAAACTGGAGTAATTAGATGGCAACTTCCTACATTTCTGAAACACGGTATACATTTACAGGTAAGGTTAAGATACTTATGGAGACACTAGAGTATGTGAAGAGTTGCGTGCGATCGATGGCCGCGAACATTGCCTGTCAAACAGGGCAGCAGGCAACGCAGCTTCGTTTACCAGTTACAGCCGTGGAGGAACTACAGTCGTTCGATATACTAATGCTGGATGCAGGACGCAGGCAACAAGTGATGGGATACTTTGATACCTCATATTTGCATGCAGTATACATATCTGGAAGGTATGCGTGGAGACACGTTGTCGAAGACTGTACGCTTCATGATGCATCGTCTTTTAACGCGGTGATTGATGGCGAAGATCAATTACTCCGGGTCCCGCCACAAACCCGGATTCCGGAAAACGAAGCTATTCACCGAAATGCAAAGTAAGCAACATCTTTGCCTATTCAGCCCTGTCATAGCTGCTCTATTAAAACAATTCCCCGGAAGCAATGTGACACCAGATGACATAACACAAAATGTCAGGAAATATTTGAAATCGTATCGTGGCAACGCGTGGCGCGACTCTGCCAAAGGTTGTGCAAGCGTCCAGCTGGGATGGACTGGTGGATTACTTATTAACATTTCTTAACTAAGGTTTTCTATTTGATGGACTTGGACTGCCCAGGCGACAGCAAACGGAACTTGGACCTCTGTTGTCAATATTGATGCCCTTCCATTTAATATATCCACTGCTACGCGTCGGTAAATGGACTGCTTACTGTGACAAAATCGGATTCCATTCCCGCTAGCTTTGTGTTAATTGGGACGGAAATACTAAGGCATTACCATGAGTAGTGGGACAACCCCCTGTGCGCCGTGTTAAACATGATTTCCTCCCTTTAATAGCAACAATATGTGTACCGTGCTACCAGGATTCCCTGTCATTCAGGTTGTTACGCCGCATGCGAAAGAATGTCCTATGGGTGGTTAGCTATGACACGCATGTTTACATTGCACTAGTAAGCGGCAGTGATACACGCGTTACAAATGATTATTAACGAGAAGCACAGGTAGGGATTTGAGCTCCTCCTCCCAGTGGTGTGCGAGCGTGGGTGGGCAGCCAATACACGGGGCGTAAAGGGTCGCGCCGCCCAAGGTCAACCGTAACCGACCATTCATGCTCCTCTAAGGTGTCTGTCATCCACTGTTTGACCTAGATTTCTCAATGGACATTGAGAAAAATCCTTCTCTGTTACTTAAGGCAGTTGCAGTGGAAGGACAATTTTGCCTTCAAAATGGTCGCCAAAGTCCGTAACCATGTATTCAGGGTTATAGTTTGCGGTTAAGGACCTTACCGCCCATTTTCGCCTTCAAAGTCCTTTTTGTGCTAAAACTATACATGCATTAATCAGTAATGTACACAGGTTTGCAGACTTTTCAAGCACCATAATGCAATCAACAATAGTTCTAATGTTCATTAATTGACGTCGAAAATACATTACGAGACCTTATACATACCCTACTGACGTAATTAACTAGTTAGTATGCATTCGCTTATTATATGCATTGTATAATAATAATGGTACTTTAAATAATTTGTGCTCTAACATACGTTTTTCGGAGCCACCTCTAACCGCTCCATTACTTTTTGGGTGCGGTCCGCGCCCCCCGGGACGGCTGAGTCCGCCAATCGCGGGATTTTGAATACGGACTGTTGCTCATGAGGAAAACTTGTTTCTGAGGTCTCTAAATGTATGGGTTTTAGTGGGGAAATTTGTTGTAAAGCTGGTCATAAGGAGGTCAGGAACTCCAAAAAAGATAAAACCTATACTGTGACATGCTTAAGTGCAAAGTTGCATAAAAATGGGAAAGTTAATATATAACATTACGCAAGTGATTAAAAAAGAAACAGTATCTAAAAAACCGCTTAGTGCTGGCCGCTCTATGTCCCCGTAAAATTAACGAGGTGGCAGCATGTATGGTAAATTTTCCAAAATATACGAGTTCGAAGGATCTAAAATTCTTTGGATCAAGCAAAAGTTGACACAGTCAAATTTTTTGCATGACACTTGTAAACTCTGTTCCGGAACTGTCCTTCGAAAGTAAAACCTCAAAAACACAGCACGCTCAAAAATTTCAGTTTACCCCCAAAGACGAGTAAATCGTGTAATCGAAATGGTGATCAAGATCATTATAAATTGTTAGATAATTGACTGCGTGTGTGCAAACATGCCTCCTGCTCTTAAATGAAATATATATTTATATATATAAAATCTAAACGATTGTAAAGGTTGTACGAACCCCTATTCCCCCTAACAGCTCTTAAGCTCCTAAATGTGGAATCATGGACTTCGATGGTTACGACCATTACTTCATTCAAAATGACTTAGCGTGAAGCAAAATCATGTCATTTAGCACACCTAGCAGGAAAAGTATGATGATCACAATAACAAACAGCTGCAGTCCTTACTATTAAATATAACATTCCTGCATATACGTGTATCCGCCTGTAAGCTGATGAAGGTAGTAAGGAATAATGGTATGTTCGTAAGTAAGAAATGCATACGTGAATTAATCTTTGTGTGCAAATCCATGTACTCCTGCATGTTTGATGCATAATACATGCAAAATGGGAGATTGGAGACATTTCGGCAATGTTATGTTGCCTAAAAGAAAAATTGTGTTTAATTACAAATGGTTTTGTGGTATACAATTGTGGACGCAGAGGAATGTTATATTTAATAGTGGGGACTGCAGCTGTTTGTTATTGTAATCATCATCCTTTTCCTGCTAGGTGTGCTAAATGGAATGATTTTGATTCACGCAAGATGATTTTGCATGAAGTAATGGTATGTAAGCATCGAAGTCGAGGATTACTCATTTCGGAGCTTAAGAGGTTTTTGGGGGAACAGGGGTTCTATAAACATTTAAAATCGTTTAAAGAATGTTGCCTCGGGAAGGGTAACGGAGTTAATCTGTTGTATGCGGTGAAGTAGTGAAGATGGAATTCGCTAAAGGTTACCGTGATAGATAAATAAGACAGTGTTCTGTGTTCATTAATCTTAACTGAAGATGCAGCCGATTTTAATTTACTTATTAGTGTCGCATTGTAATTATAAATTAACCCGCTGCTGGGTAGACTAACAAGACGTACTGAGTAGGAAGTGAATGTTTGGAGCAACGGATTGGCAGTAGAATGGGTTACCGATGCACATGACGACGTTGTACTGATATACGCCGTGCGTGTAAGGTGGGGCATGATTGTATCAGGTGGGCAGATGGACGCTCAAAGCATATGCAAATATTCTCTTCTTTGTGGGGAGCGTTGCGAATGCTCATCACCCAGCAAGCGAGAATACTGAAAAATGGTTCATCATGTATCATTAGGGTAAGCATTGAGGCGCTACGAGGTAAACATGCCTAAGGATCAGTGCAATAGGGAAACAAGGTTTATGAAGAATGTTGGGCTACAGCGGCATGTTTATCGTTAAAAATGACCGCATAAGGTGAACTTACCACGTTCTTAATGGGTGAGCATGTTGTTCGCATTGCTTGCAGTGTTTCGTCACACGTCGATGTATGAATTGGCCCATATATTGTCTGAAGATTACGGAACCACCTGCTGAACCTTGTGAGCTTGTAGTCCACCGCTAGGAATATGCGGACTTTGCATGTTGCCTATGCGACGTGCGACGACAACGCATAGTGACAGGGGGGGCCCTGAGAAAAGCCGTTGCTCGGTTCTCTAAGGGATGTAAAATGTAGACAAAAGTGGAAAGTGAAGGAAGTCCGGATCTGGTGCTATGACAGGAGACGACTAATGCACGCACGTCACAGGGTGCCCAAAGGCTGTAATGAGGACGGGGGATTGCGGCCCATGTGTACTATGTCTCTGAAAAGGTCATTATTGAAGTTTGATGGTACCTTTGGCTCGCATTCAGCTAACGCGCGCGCCTGATGTATAATCGTACCCACTGTTGGCGGTAAGGAGGGCACAGAGGTGTGAGGCAGTTGCGCGGTCACACTCTTACCGATTGTAAAGGTTTTCCATAGGAAAAACTTCATGAGACAACGATGAAATTGTGTTCCTTTGCAACCCTAAGGGAATGTAACGTTACACACTTAAAAGGTAACTTGCCCGCAGCAGTGCGTACGTGTGTAGGCGGGCTCACCATGGTATGCGGCACAAGTTTGATGAAACGAGCCGCCGCATACCTTGTAACATGTCCAACCAACATCTTCGGAGGTCCCCCAGACGTCATTCTCTTGCTCACACAGCGCAAAACGCGCTGTCCGCGTCTTCAGCGGCGGTCGCCCTCCTTGCGCGCCATGTATATGTACGGTAACCAGCGGATGTTCTCCTTTTCAGGGTACGGAATTCCAATTCCCGTGACATCATGCTGGTACCCCCACATCCATCGCATGGGCTATGGAAGGTCAATTTCGTTTGTGGCGTGGACGGTCATTGCAATTAAATTGCGAAACACCAGCCCCTGCCACCACCAAAGGGAGCGATTCGCCAACGTGCGTCTCCGGTGACTTTCTGATGGTCGAAGTACTCTTGCCCATACACACCCGGGTAGCGGCATCGGAGGAAGACGCGTCCACTGCTTGGAGGATAGACAGGTGCTCCCAGGATAACCGTTGTAATTGTTCAACCTTCGATGATCGGGCGAACACCTCCACATTTCTGTAAGTAGCCAGCAGCTCACGCATGCATGCCATTACGCCCAGCGTGCGGTAGAACCTTACCATGCCCATACTCAATACATGCGCCTACAAGTCCGGAAACATATCCCGAGTGAGGCGCAGGTTCGCGGCGCGGTCAAGGACTCCATCACTACGGCATCGCCTCCGCTCCACCGTCACGGTTCCTTCCTTGTACTCCGAAAGGGCCGACACTGCTACTCTTTCCGCTGGCAGCACCCCACGGCAACCACGAAGCACCACCTCCTCGTCGTAAGCGTTCAGGCTTGCCACATGTATAATGTGACCACATGAAATGCGCCACTGACGATTAAATCGATATCCGCATGCGCTGCCATTCTCAATGACCACACATTGCATGCGCCGGCGCTCGTCATCCAGCAGCCAATACCCGCTGTCTGGCTTCACACTACGAATGCGAACTGGAAGACTGTGCCGCACGCACTGCCGCCGGGCGTATGACGACATCCTCCTCAAAATCACCTGCGCACTGCTTACACCCTGCACAACACCGCACATACCAAGCTGATCTTCCGCACGCAAAGTTTCCCTCTCCTCCAAAATGCCAATGCAACGCTGCACTAACACCTGAAACAGGTGCAGTAGAGTTGACAGCTCGCTCAAATTTTCTTTCAAATGCTTATTTTCATTCTCAACGAGATTTGTGCTGCCACACCCGATTAATACCACGTGGTCCATCGAATGCGCCACCCAGGTAAGCCGCCATGGGATCCACGTGCGACTGAGGTACTGGAAGCATTTCGCGCAGCGCACCGATATACCTTCTATACTCCGATGATAATGTGCGCAATCGTGGGTGTACAACAATGGGCGCAGCATGTTGAACAGAGCAATCTTATCTTACGTGTTACAGAACGGAAAGTGTGAACAACGCCGCTGCATGTCCCGCAAGACGTGTACTCGGCAGAATACGATGTTGGCAGTGGGATACGCATTGCGAGACGCATTCGCTTGCGCAGCGCACTAGTCCATCACTAATGTTCGAGCACCGGCAACCCCAGGGGCCAACTGCAACGTACCTCTCACTGCCTCTTCGTAAGTAGCCTCCGTATCATTTAGCAGATGCGCATAAAAGAAGCTCATACCAAGGCCATAGGATGTAACCCCCGTAATTGATCTGATATGTGAAGTCCGCCACAATGACCTCACCGTATTGGCCCACCAACTCCAGCATACGCGTGGGCACGAAAAACAGGTACCGAATCTCATTTCCCTCATGCATACTTGAAAGCTGACCATTTCTTCGCAACAGCTGCGTAACCTCTTCCACTTCCGTGACACAAGCGTTCCGATGACGCCGCCGTATGTCATACAAATCCCGCCTTGTTAAACGAATGTTATATTGCTGGCGCACAAATGCAAGCATCTCCTGCGTCCGACGAAACGTTTTCATTAAGTTAAGCACCATGCGTTCCTGATCCGCCGGTAGCCTCCGGTTTTTCGCATACAGCCAAGGCTTCCCCACTTGAAAACTGTGCGAATGCCACAGACACGCGTTTCCAATCTCGTAACATTCGCCCTTAAACGTCGCTGAAAAGCGAGCAGGGCAATTGTAACAGCGGTACCTGTAATAATCTTTTCATCAGGCAGATGCAATGCACTTACCGCTTTCCAGCAACATTGCTGCGCTTGCTATGCACGCATACAAACAGAATATACCGGTACGGGCATCCTTCTGGTAGCACCTGTCCAGTCTCCCTCTGGTACGCCTTCGCAGTTATAACGTTCCGACGAATAAACGATGTCGCCGTTTCCATCTGAAACACATCCAGATCATCATTCATCGATGCGAAGTCCAGATAAGGACACTTGAGTATACGTCGGAATACAAACGAGTCATCCACCATGGCTGCTAGGCTTGAAGCGGGAAAATGGTTAAACAACTTAACGCATTTAAACCGCCTAGTATATGGATTCAAACTCCAACCTTTAGCATTTCAGCAAACACCCTAAATTAATAATGAACAATCACAAGCGTCCGATGGCCCCAAATTTACATCCAACCACATCCAACCGTGTGCACCGAAATCACAATGTCGATAGTGCATAGATCGCGGGTGGCGGATCCGACGCTCCGATTCAGCTCAGTTTTCAACCCATTTGTAAACTTAACCCTTTTGGGGTAACCCTGTAGTAAATTCACATTTGATACTTTAAAACGCTTAAAATGCATCCATTTGGGTACACTAAGCGTATAATGAATTCACTGATGCATTTGTTCATTTTATTTACAATTTTCATGGAGATGCTGTTTCCGACGAAATGCCAGCTGGGTGGTTCGGGTTTAACCCGTTCCAGCAAATAGTTCGGCGGCAGTGTTCCAGGACGTGGTGGGTTTTCGCCCGGCAAGCGTTCTCCCTATAAAAAGCCACAAATGTCTGCTTATCAACACTGTGACGTGGCGGATGTGACTCGCCACAAAATAAAGTCACTGGGCCGTGGACATCCGGAAAATGGTATCCAACTCACGGACATCGATCGCTTATTCTCACATTCCTACCGATAACAAACAGTCAAGAATCCTGCGGCACCTTCAAAAATACAAGCTACATTCATAGACAATTACATACATATATACACCCATACACTTACATTCACTGTTATGCCAAACATGTACTCTGTACATTTTGATCACACTATGTTAGCTAACCATGATCATGCCTGTACTGGTGTGTCTCGCATTGTCGAGAATAAACGTTTATTTATTTATTATTTACGCAAAGCTTATGTTGGATCACCTGAATTAAGGTCCTTTCACCAGTAATTTTACCGCTGTTTCTGAATTGCTAATAAATTCCCGCGCGATAAATGTTCGTATGGCAGGTAATGAAAATATTTCACAAGAATCATCTTTTACTATTTTTCATAGTAAAAACCAATTTCTTACACTCCACTTTGCATTATCCGTAACATGGGACACTTTACTTACGTTTAACTAAAAACCATGCATTGATGTTAATCAAAAATTGGGTATATAAATTTAAATTGGCTCTATTAGTATGTACTGTTTATTTAGAACGTGGACACACGAGTGACGTTTGCGTAGTCTGTTTACACAGCGAAATAATAATCCCTAAATCTTTTTCTCATGTTTTAAATACACATGTCGCAACCATTTTATAAAAAATGCCTAGCGAATGATACACGATGTTCTGTCAGTCAAGATAGGTTATATAATTTAGTTAGACTTGGTTATACTTAGTTGGTTGCAAGCAACCAGGATGTATTTTGCCGGTAGCTGTTGTAAAATTTATCGTTGATTTTTTGATTTAACTGTTCTGTTTCGTTATATTTTAACCAAGTTGTATAAAAATTATGTGTTTGACTTACATTGTACGTTTTTTATTTACTGAGTAGTATATAATAAGGCTTACATAAAGAAAAAGTTTTCCTAATGTTTGCTTTTGATCTACGATCTTCGTTAAAATGTAAACGCATGTTATGAGATAAAGTCAAGTTTGAACAATCGACTTTTGCCTAATCTCACTGCAAAGCCGCCAAAAAGCTGTGTGTCGAAAGAAGCGTGAGAGGCGCTAAAAGTACGTGTGGGATTTCGCTGCACAATATTCAGCAAGTCCCGAAAAAATCTTTTCGTGTCGGAAATGAGCTACCGAAGCTGGTAATTGTGTCCCTGCCTTGTTCTGATCCCGGGATGCAACTGTTATTACGACGATGCTTCGAAAGTCATTCTTTTTGCCGAACAGTACACTTCTTTCCATAGAATAGAGTCCCAGGTACGCTGTCTTATTGTCAAATTGCATTCGTATGACCGTGGCACTGTTAAGGTAAACGAGGACATGTTATTTTGGCCCCTCAATGAGTTGAATACCAACACGTCTCCTGGTCCAGACGGTTGGCATCCCCTTTCCTAAGACCGTCGCTGAGGATTTTGCAAGCAATGTAAGTTATACTTTTTGGGCTGTACTTGGCAACTGGTCGCCTTACATTTGAGCGGAAATAAGCATCATCAAGCCAAGTTACGAACGTTGGTTCCGGCAAGGCCCTTCTAACCACCCCCACGTTTGCCTGACCTCGGTTATTCGGAAAGTCATGAAGTGGCTTATGAAACGTGCCCTATAGTGTCACTTTGATGCCATGAATCTGCTTTCTCCTGATCCTCATGGGTTCCAGAGGGCACGTTCTTGTGTTTTTAACCAACTTGTCACCAGAGACAGATAAGCACACGCGTTAGACGTTAGTAGACATTTAGACGTTTGTTTGTCGAATACAGTAAGGCGCTGGACAAT
>CALYDF020007272.1:0-12778 GCA_944474145.2 Dicrocoelium dendriticum | reverse complement strand
AGCCTCCCCCTCCATATACGATCTTATCTCGTAGGGTAAAACGTAATTAAATTTTTGTTTTTGCTTGGTAGCCGGCTAGCGGCTTACCGGAACGATGCCTATCCGTTGCTGGTAGCTCAGTTGGCATTCAACTGTCGTATTTATTTTTCCTTTATGTATTGTATGTATGTATTTCCTTTATGCATTGCGGTACAATAGCGGAGGTGTTTTACCATCTCTAGCTGACATGTATAATGATGATGATGATGATGATGATGGTGAGGTGAGCAAGACTGCTTGCCACTACGGAAGCAGTGTGCATACGGCTAACAAGCCCCGACATGTACGTTCAGTAGTATATGGTACAGACTGCAACTGCCGTGATCGACCATCAAACAAGATGGAAGTAACTGCACTTCGCATAACCGCCTGACTTCAATCATGTGGTTAGACCATAGGCATCAAGATCATTAGTTAAATTATCCAATCAACTGATTCCTTGTTTTACGGATGACTACAACAAACTCAATATATTAACGTATAAGTCTGGGGATAATTTAACCGAAAGCAGTTTGCTTGAAGCGCCATGTTTTGGTTATCTTACTGAGCTTTACTAATGTCATCCTACTTCATGTCGGGTGTCAAGACCTGAGCACAGTATTCCAGATTTGGTCTGACCACTGCCTTATACAAGTAGCGAAAGAGGTCAGGTTTGGATCAACTCATAGCTCTCGTGTCTAAATAACCCATGTCATTCTTTGTTTGCAGCATGCTTACACTGCGCTGACGACTCGAATTTATTCGCCTTGATGATACCATGATCGCGCGCTTCGTTAACACGTTGCAATATCCGGGGCCCAACGAGTGCATGCAATGCATCTTCATTCTGAGTTAAGATTTGGCATTTTATGACGTTCACGAGCAAGTCCCATGTGTGGCCACTTAAAAACAGTAGCACTCGTGTTATGCGGGCACTCGTTTTTGCTGCTCCTCGTTTCACTGCTTTATACTTGTTACAGTTTTTGCCATTTTCAGCTGGACGATATCTGTCCTGCTAAGCATCGACGCGGATGTACGCAGGGAGCCCTCGTCTGTTAGATCTAGTGCCGCTGCGATTCGAAGTCCTTCACTGACTCATCTGCAGTACCACAGCCCACCAGACGTCACACTTAGATGGCAAACTGACTTATGTCACCGCTGATACTAGGAACGTTGTACTGGTCTCAGAATAGAGAAGCACGAACTCATATCTTTTAGTAAAGTTTTGATTTTCAGTTATGATGACTGTTGCGCTCGGAAAATTAAACACCTGTGTTTCACCGGGGCTGAATTTTCAGCACTGGCCTTCAGACTGAGAATCGTTGAACAGGTTTTTGCCGGATTTGCTTCTCAACACCATATTGGATTTGGTTTTGAAATGACTGGCCGTTGCGATTAGGGACGATGCGATATAATGCAAAACTTCCGTTTGTCCGTACGCTGGTGTCCGTTAGTCCGAGGATTCTTCCATCTTAGCGGACGCTCTGGTTACCTTTTAGGCAACTGACCCAGGTTACTCGGACATCGTTTTTGGCCCTGCTGAAAGCGAAGGCGGATTGTGGGCCTCAGCGTCAGAAAAAGAATACTCGTAAATGGACGCGAAAGCCCTTAAACCTTCCATCTCCAAACCAAAAGGTACGCAAGCGCTTTAGGTACAACGGCCAAAGCAGGGGCACCACATTCTGTTGTTACAATTCAATCGGAGAAACATAAAATGCCTTCACTTGTCACCCTGATCGAAATCAGGCCGCGCTATGTTGACGGAAGTGCACGTGAAGTGAATACACCCTGTAAAAGCGATTTTGAATGAATAATTGTGATTTTCAGCAATTCACTGAATCAACTGCTGCCCTTTTAATCAAGCAAATTCCTGATCACATTTGTTAATTTAAAATTTTTGATCAAGCTTTTCCCACCGGCGTTTTCTGTCGTGGTTGTCGAGAATCTAAGCAGGCTCGGAAACGCTCCGATTTATAGGCCGAATCCTGCTTAACTTGACCCTCTCCACGCCAGAGGAGCATGAAGCACTACTGTAGTTTTATTTCAAGCCAAAAATGAGCTAACCTTAGTGTGCGGATAGGTTAAAGTAAAAAAAGCCATCAGCGACTTCAAAGCCCGGCGTGCAGCAGTCAAGCATGGTCTCCGATTGTTGTGTTACCAGTGGTCAGCCCTGCCAGGACTTAATCTGGTTGCGCACCATCCAGCACTGGTCGCACCGCAATCATTCAAGTAGTACTTGGCAACGTGCGTAGCGTGAGGTGGGTTTACTGATACTTGCTGGTACTTGCTTTCACTGAAAGGTGCTTATCTGAAGCAATCACAGATGTCACGGCCACGTACTATTCCGCGTTGATGACTCCATTGGCTATAAAGGGGAGATGTAACTCTTTAAGAGAGCTACCAATTTGACTTACTGGGGATAAACGTTTTTCAGTCTCTAACTGAAGCTGTTTAGAATCTCGCGGTCTTGATTTTCACTTCCTCGGTTCAATTTACCATCGTATTATAACTATTATCATCATTATACTCGTTAGCTAGAAGTGGAAAACATCTCAGCTATTGTACTGCAACACACGAGAAAGGACAATAGGACACAAAGCAGGCACGCCAGCTGATAGACATCGTTCCGGAGAACTCGCAGTTGGCTATTGGGCCCGTAAAAAGAGTTATATTATGCGTCCGAAATGAGATGGTGATTATTTAGTCCCCACTGGCACACCATCAAGCTGCACAAGCCACGTTCTGATCGGGTTAAGGCCTAATTATCGGGCGCTGAAACACTTCCAGAGGCCTTGGTTGGATCTTCCGCAGTGAAACTCTCTAAAGTTAGCTAGATGCTCTGGAGCAGCAGCATCAAATTTACCCCTTCCTCTAACTGACTCTCACTTATAAAACTTTTTTTTACTTCCGCATAGCCCTTACTCTTATCATTTATGGAAAGCACTTGCCCCACATAAGGTCACGCAGCTCGGATCCAGACGTCGTACTTTTGTGAGTTTGCGATCCAAACACACCCACGCTCACTTCTGACACGCCCACGCTTCACTCCCTCTGAAATGCCCATACATTACATGGGAATTCTGTTACATACACGCCCGCGATTTACAGGCACTCCTTCCCTCGTCTATTTTGTATTCGGCTCCGCAGATCGTCGCCTCTCCGTATAAAATTGTGGCTGTGCGACCGTGTAATCGCCTTCCCGCTACCAATTTTTTTAAAAAAGTATACCATCTATTACTGAAATTTGTTCTGTCATCGCTTTTCTCTGACAGAAATCGGTCACTCGTTTGAAACTCGTGCTCTCAGGATTCGAATGACACCGTGATAATAGATGGTACTTGTAACTTGTATCGTTGACCCGGGATACAAAATAACAGCATGGAGAACCAAACTAGCACGCACGAATGTCTCCGCTGTTAACTGTTTCAGTCACTAACAGTATTGGGTACAGTCTTTAGCGACGGTGAACTAAATCAAGATGTCAGTCCCATCGGAAGACATGAAGGTTACTTAATTGCAATAGCGGCGGCAGCAGCAATTTGAAGCCGCACGATTGCGAATGATTGAGACCTCTGTCCACAATCGTCTGTAACACAGGGAGGCCTACAGCGGACGCAGTGATTAGCAGCAGTAACTGGTTTGTATCTGTTTCAGGGCTAATTCTTCTTGCGTAGTTCGGACGCTGTGAAGATGTTTTAAGACATTTATCAAATCTCAATATACAATGCACTTATATATACTTTTTATTCTCGGCAACGCGAGGCACGCTTTTACAGACATCATCATGTTTTGATAAAGTGTGAACAAAAATGTAAAATGAATACAACATTCTTGTCATAACAGTGAATGTGTGCATGGGTGTGTATGTAACTGTGCATAGGTGTAGCTTGTGTTTGTAATTGTGCCTTAAGTGTGTCCATGTATCGAAACTTGCGTTACTGTTATGAACACTGTGAACGGTTGAGCACCACAGATATATTTACTACCTTTTTGCCTAGTAGCACCCATGATTTCAGCTTTGGTGACAGTTGCTCGGCTCTTAGCAGTGTTCGTAGATAACTCATCGCTTTTCAATGATCCGTGCAATTGTTCGAATTTATGCAAACTAGATAGTCACTGTCTCATTGCCTATGCGACAACAGCGAAGCGTGAATATCAGAAATTCAAACCGAAGTCGCTTACCGAGAATCAGTTCGAGTGCTTGATATTGGTATGCAGTCTGAAGTCCTCCAAAGACGCCGATATCCGGACCACAATACTTGGGATGTTGGAACGCGACCCGGATATCACACTACAAAGTATCATCGCTGAAACAATTAGATGGCACCTACTGGCGTTACTTCTATGATGCGGTTGACCTTGAACACTTTGTTCTCTTTCAGTCTTTGCTTACCAATAACACGAACAGGTTATTCTGGAACGCTTTTATGATCCAATAATGAGATTTTCTTGCGATTTTCTAGGTTAGGGACCCGATTTTAGGGAGGTCCCTCTCCTAACAACACTAAGCCTGCTGTGGTAGCGAGTAACGCACCAGTCGGAAAACAGTTGAACATCACTCGCTTTGATGTGATCTTATTTTCCTTCGTTTATCAATTGAATGTATATGACCGACGAAAATGCGCGAAATCACAGTACCATCCACATTCTACGTCTCTTGAGGTCGCTGTGAACTTATTGTTTTGGTCAAGTGCTCACTGGAATCTGTTCCTCTAATTCGCCGCAACAAGTTATATGCGTACGCCTATCATGTTTATCATCTTTTAATTGTCTAATTGGTGTGTTCTCAACTAGGTGAGGCACGGCCCAGATAAGCTGGTCCGATCAAAGGAAATGCAGAATGGTTTTACAAAATTGCTGTTCAAAACACTCTGGGTTCCGATTCCATTGGTTTCGTTTCAAAATTCCTCGAAATCTACGATAATTACAAAACTTTTAGATATGTTTAGGGGGATGGTTGGGAAAACAAAGCCAAATAACAAAGTTTTAGGTGAGTAACAATATGCACATGGATAATGTAATTCAAGAATTCATAGCGTTGCTATGCAACAATAATGTATCCATAGTGTAAGTGTGTAACCAGATACGATAACACAACAGACGGTAAAACTGTGAACTGCATCCAACATGAAACAAATCAATTAGAACTAACGACGTACCTCACTCAAGAGGTAAGGTGTGCTAACACATGACAGTGGAATTGCGTACCTAAATTTGGTGAGTCAGTTGCGGCCATCAACAATTCACTCTTTCAGTGGGTCCATGTTTTGCATACACTCATGCCTTTCACCTATCTGTCTACTAGAAAGGAAGCATTATATGAAGGCTAAGGAAAAGCTTGCTTATCCAACCCACCAATGTGCACATGTTTTTCGATTGCCATCAGTGGGTCTTCAAGCTAAGTAAGAGTACAATGAGAAGCTGTTTAGATGAAGAAGAAATCAAAGATAAATCCCATCTATCCAACTCATCGATGTGCCCATGTCTTCATAGGTCACCAACGGGCCATCAATCTGGGTAACACGAAGACTAAAACAATATGGGCTAAGCGAAACTCAGGAATTGATTTCATTTATCCAACCTATCTATGTAGCAATACTTTCATAGGCCACCATTGGGTCATCCATTTGACTAATACGGATGGATGTGGCAAAGTAGCAAGAAAAATTCATGCTTAGGAAACATTGTATTTCTGGGAACACCGCGTAAGCAACGAGCGTGTTTGACGCCTTGTTTACGGTACAGGAAAAGGAAATGAACCGCTCAGCACCTTTATCTCATGCACCGGCCTCCGGTGGCTCGGCCACGCGGTACGCATGCCAGCCCACTGACTCCCGCGACGTGTGTCGTTTGCGCACCGGGGGGTGTGCATGGAAGAAGAAGAGGGGAGGCCAAGCGATGACTCGGTCGAGAGAAGTAAAGGCCCTCGCTTCGGAGCTGGTCTCGGTTGGGGTGTCTCGGCTCCCTGGTTGGGGTCTGAAAGATGAACACATTTGGCTGGTTACACTTGCTGATATAGCTAGGATCCGACTCCCGTGGCGTTCGTGCTGACTTTCTTTGTCTCTCCCCATCGCTCTTAGTCTCCTCCTCCAACCACGATCTCACTATTTAGCGTTACATAATTTTGCGTAGTAAATTCGTTTTGCTGCATAGTAGCCGGCTGGTGGCTTACCGGAATCATGCCCATTCCTTACCGGTAACTCAGCTTTGTTGCACCTGTTGCATTTCCCCTTTTTTCTTTTATGTATTGCGTCACAGTAGCTGAGGTGTTTCCCACCTTTAGCTAACGTGTATAATGAAGGTATGAAATGAATGAATGAACACTGTATTTCACCTTTTGTCGGCAAGCCCTTCTCGTCAAATCTATCTTTACTTTTATATTGCGAACTCCGCAGGTACTTCATTGTTATCAGACCTGTTCTCGTACACCCATTCGTCTGTGCAACTGACACGCAATAGCGAAGTCGAACGCTATTTTAAGGTCGGGTACGACCACTATAGTCAGTCGTCTGCAGCTGTCTCTGGTCTAACACTTGATGAAGCATAAAGAGGTGGTCGATACAACCACGGTCAAGACGGAAGCCAGCCTGGCTTCCAGGGATTCGGTTCTCACGGGGACCAATATGTTGTCGAAAAATGATACCCATGGGAAGTTTGAAGGCACTGGAACGAAGTCTAATGATGACTTTCTCATGACGTCTATTGCTCACTTTTAACCATGCGCTTGACGGTTACTAGTCACTAGTCGGAAGGCGCATCCTCAATCTCCCCAATCAGGTTGAATAAAGCAACACTTCCATACAACTGAGAGTTTCCTCCACCATTCGACAAAGGTAAAAATCATCGCCTCCCGAATCACTGTTTCGTTTCAAATCGGATTTCTTCCAATGTGAGAATCCTGACATCAACCTCTTGCTCTACAAACTATTTATTTTCAGCCACTTCTTACTCACTAATTCTTGCAGTGTTCGAATCTTGTTTAAAGACTTCGTGCACCAGCTGAGATTCGGCAGCAAATCAGGTAGCTCACTGGAACATCATTTGCATATGTACAGTCTACTTTGGTTTTTCTACCACTTGCCTGTTTTTGTTCCTATTGATAGGACGGATAGCCGATTTATTATACTCTTATTCAACGTTTGACCAATATACAATTGGCAGTGTTACAACACATAGTTAACATCAACAACAGCACAAAGGGGAAAGCAGGTATTGGAAAGCTTTGGAAGGTTTACAAGGGTAATGTGTTCTGCGGGCGGAGATCTTCCCGGTTGCCCAGGCCGTGGAAGAAGGTTGACTTAAGGGACCCCACTCTGAGCCTTTTGTCATGAAGACCTGACCCGTAAGGTAACAGGACGATTAACGAAGGCCGTGGACATCCGGGTAGCTCATTCGCTTTCTTTCTGTTTAGTAGCAGTCCACAGAGAAGCCGGTGATCAACAAGGTTGTTCATCTATACTCCATTAGGTACTCACTTCTGGTTACCGAAGTGCGTGGTCACTGACCCTATAGGCGGTCCCATTGGCTTTGACACAGCGTCGTACGAGCAATTATGGTATTTGATGGACAATCAGGTGACCAGCCCAGAACTTCCCACGCTCTGAGACGCTGCCGCTGATTGTCCGCGATTGCTTATTCATCTCGCCTGCAAGGCAAACGAAACTTATTCGCAGTTACCTCCACAAGGAAGGCATTCCCCAATCCGCAACCTGGGGATGCGCCCGAAAGTGTACAGCTCCGCCACGGGACGGATAGCTGATACAGCTATTCGGATCACGAGCTAGCCATTTCTCAAACCAGAAACCAGTAGCTTCCTCTAAACCTTCAATCGAGCCCCGAAATGTACGGGATTTTTACAGTACAAATAGCCGTGATTATTTAGCTTGATAGAACTGCCATAGAGGAAATTTCTATGCTACCAGGAGCTACCAGATGCCGATAAATGCACTCATTGACTGGCTCCAACGCAAAGCTGCCATCATTGGCTAACTTCAATCGACAAGCGCTCTCATTGGCTGGCTCCTGGCCAATGCGCTTTGGACTGGATTGGTCGGAACCTCTGCTGGTTTGTCAGCAGGAAACTGGGCTTGAACGGCCTCCAAAATCGGACTGCTTTAACACTACCTCAGGTCGCCTTGTTTTTAACACTGTATCTGGCTGCGGCAACCTTATGGCGATCTGCATACTGCATACTTGATGTCATCGCCAGACTTTTGCTTGTCTAAAATGTCCCCAATCCTTGGCTACCTGTTGCGTTATTTCTTTTCCAGTGCTGTTCATCAGAAAACCCATATCACCGTTCGTTGCGGCCCTGTGTCCCTTGGGGGAGTCGTTTCGACTCTGCTTGTGTTTAGGTCATGCATGGATCTTTTCCAGTCCATCTTTATCCCGTACCACGGGGACGTCTCTGCTGGCGTTTGTATAACACTGAAGCCTAAGCACTCGTTGTTACCACTGACGATAACGACAAATTTTCACCACACTCATAACAATTCATTGTAAGTTGCACAGGTTCACCGATTGATGTTCTCAACATCCGTGATGTGGCATTCTCAGGATTTGTTTTGTTCCAGCATGGCCAGTATGTTACTGATCTAAAACAGTGGAAGAACGTTTTTCTGACGCATATTGCTGATCTCAAGGAATCTCCTGGTGTTGACTTAAAGGGGACACTCTTTCTTACCGAACACGTAGGAGTCTTTACAAGTCTGATGGTCTCGTCCTTGTAGGAAACCAGGATACTCATTCATTGGGTTCCAGACCCTGATCAAGGTGAGTTCCCTTTAACTTACTACTCTCCATTCTCTGCAGACAATTCGCTCCCGGATAGTCTGAAGAAGGGTTACGAATTGGACGTGTGTGACCTGAAGCACTTGGTATGCCGCGTCTTACCCGGATTCCATTGTCGTGCACTATACTTGACTCTAAAAAACAACACCACATACGGTCCCTTTACATTCCGCACCGGTGGAGCTAGCAATTTCATTGACACGTTGGGAGAGACTCTGATCCTTACTAGGTGGGTATTAGTCCTCACAACTGTGACCGCTGTTGCCCACTTACACATGTTTTCATCTTATGTATTCCCGCATTCTGTGTCATTATTCTCCATTCCTTGGCTTTGAAAGTGTGCTACATCGCATTTTAACACACACGAAAACATTTGCAAACCTCTTTCTAAGCGCCGTAATTTATCCTATATTTCTGTACTTTACGCCGCCTACTATCCATCGAATGTTTCTATTTGGTGATGCCTTCCCCTACTTCCCAAAATCCATCGTGAGCACCACGTTACAACAATTTTTCGCCGCAACACTCATCCTTGGTAAACTTGTGTGCAGACGCACGGACAGCGCGGCCCTTCCGATCCGATCGATCATGTGTGAGCACCTGTCCTTTGGGTTATTGATGGCAGGGCGATGTTTAAACCCTATCTTACCCAGCTCCTGTATACTCTGTCCGCCGCTTCGTAACAGCTTAGGCCGCTTCCCATCTGACGTATTCGGACTTTCTGTTCACACCATAAGATGCTGACTGTTTTCCTACAAAGCTTCCATCTTTTTCTGAAGACGGAGATAGATAAAATGCAGGTGTATTAATGTTGGGACTCTTGCCTAGTATTGCATAACATGCTGTCTGCTATTCTAAAGCTGGCGTGCTGAAGTCGAGAATCACTGGCGTTTGACTGCATACATGACAGAGGGTAACCTCTACTCCCATTGTTTCCTGGTGTCTGTTTGACATGTCTGTCAATGGGACACAGAGCATTTTATCCTGCTTGCTTGGTGGATTGTGCTTTCTAATTGACCACACCGTTTTATAGCGTGTCGGCCTGTGGCCGAGTGACCTGCGTGCTTGGCTTTCAATCGTGAGGTTACTGCTTCGAATCCGCGTACGGGTGGGCGTCATCGCGGTATACTCAGCCAAAACAACCGGCTCGTAGCCTAAAGGTAACGAGTTTGTCTTGTAGTCTGACGGCACGTAATCGATCCTGCGTAGAGACAGAGCGATGCTCCGATGCGACCGGTGTTGGTTGCGTGGCAGCAAAGCGTCGGTACTGCGGGCCAGCGTACTACTGATGCGTTTCTTTAATTTTCTTTCAACTCGGCACACTTGCTGAACCGTTGTTGTCTCGTCATTCGGTCCGTTTGTCTCAGCTACCGATTTCTTTTGTTTATCACAGCATTTTTGTGAATTTCCTCCAACCAACATTAAAGTAGTTTTATTTCCCCTTGTCTTTTTACCGGCCGATTTTCTAGTTGTTGTTTCTACACATGTCATATCGAATAGACCCACTGCGTTTGCTGCTCGTTTTGCAGTTTATTAAACTAGGTAGCACAGTTTTATCTTTTACCTTTCAAACCTGGTCTTTTCGGCCTATGCTAACCTCCGATTACTCCCGAATCTCACTCGTCTAATTCTGTCAGCTAGGCAGTTATTTTGTAGGTTACTCTATCCCGTTTCCACGTTTTAATTCGTGGACTCTAATTATTGACCAAGGAAGCTCACTGCAGGTTATGTACTTAGCTATCTTGGGTGAATGAATTCCATAGCTTAAGCGCTACTAATTCGTATCATTTGATTGATACCGACGGAAAGATGTTCGGCTCAAACATTGCACCTAGAATCATTGAGACTCGAGAAGGCTGTCCGTAGTTTTCATCACATGGGCAAAGTGGCGCCTATTTTCTACGGACATTTGATCTGTTTATGCCACTTTCCACTTGCGACGAGTGTTTGACGCAAGAGAGATTTCCGTACTTGTCTCCTTTTTTCATTTTCTTTTGAACATTTTCCCCATAGCGATTTGATTTCATCTTGTTCCAGATCGGAGGAAGACAAGACGCTGTACTTCGTCCGACCTCGTCCTCCACAACCATTCTCTCTTTATCGCCTTCCAACCGCGTGAGTTTTTCAACTTTTCTATTTTGTTTTTGTGTTCACCTTCCGGCTTTTGGATGCATTGAAACTAAACTCGGTTGTTCGAACTTCTGATTTACTACCGGGTACTTTATGTAATTCTGAGGTCCAGACTGGCTTATAGGTGCTCACCTCGCCTTATTGGGACGTGTGAACCTGCACATACATCACGTGACATTCGGTGACCGGGGCTTTTGTTTGGGAACGTAACCGAATCTGTTCTATCACCCTTCCGAACCCAATTCGGACACATTCAGCTCTTCAGAAACAGGTGGGCACTAGCATTCTATGAAGAAGATTTCCTGGATGCATTTTCCACTCCTTTCCTAGAATGCGCTTAGGTGCCTAGCACTGATTGTCACCCGGGTCGTTGTCATTATGCTTAGTTAGTCACTAGCCTTGTTCTCTCGTTGGCTGTATCAATCATACTTCTACTGCATCTCATGTTACAATGGCGTCACGCGTGCCGCAAACTGACTGCAGCTGCGTTTTTGGATTTTGAGTGCGCATTCATTTCAGTTGTTTGTCCTCTTTTTTCGGCGCACTTGCTCACAAGGCTTTTTTTTGCACTGATGGTATCCGAGTCTGCGCACTACCGTTGCCTTTTCGTACTGTAGCCACTTTCGAAATAGCATCCGCGGGCTTCATGCAGTACGGCGTATGAGCGGAAGCGGGTTTGTAAAGATGCTGCCATGTCTCCTGACCCCAGTTGTTCGCACTCAAGCACATGGGTTATTCCTCGCTGTGGTGTGTGCTGCATCTCCTAACCCTAGGGTTTACTACTCTCACGCAATTATCGGATTGATTGTGCTCAGTGCCTCAGCGTTTCATTGCTTAGACGTACCCGAACGCGCTGATGCTGTGCTCGCGGGCCAAGTTGAAGCAACTTTGATCCCCGCTGGATTCTCTTGGACAACCATCAGTGTGCAGTTTGTTTTACAACGTCGACTAATGCCCCAGCTCGCACAACAGTACCTGAAGATACATGTTTGTGGCTTCTGCCTTCTACAACGAACTTAACACTCAACCCCTCACAGATACCAGCTGACAGTAACTTTTGGTTTGCGGTGTATATAATTGCGGGACTATCAACATCGTCACCATTCTCCTCCTCCTCCTCCTCCTCCTCCTCCTCCTCATCATCATCATCATCATCATCATCACCATCATCATCATACATCTCATCTAGTGTGCCGCAATACAAAAAGATAAGGTAGAAAGATAAGGTAGGAAGCAAAAGCGGGAATAAAACAGTACAAAACATCATATAAAAACCAAAAACGTAATATGATGCTTGTTATCATATTACGCATCATGTGTGAGAACAAGATTGGAACGGAAAGATAAGTAGGAGGGGGGGACAAAGAAGCTCACAAGACAAGTACCATTGAGGCCGGTTCTTTCCCATGTCAACCAGTGTATCCAACCAAACGTGTTCTCATCCTTGGGACCCTAGTCTGACAGTCGGGAGACACCATCTGACGCCAAGTCCGAAGTGAGCGCCTTCACTCCTCTTGACCAGATCATCGGTTGACTTCCTCTCCTCTTCCATCCACATCCCGGTTGCGCATACAACTCACAATGCGAGAGTCGGTGTGCTGGCATGTGCAACACGTGGCCCAGCCATCGGAGCCTGGTGCGTGCTATAACGGTGCTGAGCGGTTCACTCACTCTTCATGCGCCAAATACGCGACGCCGAACGCGCTCATTGCTCACGCGTTTTTCGCATCAGACATGAGCTTAGCTGCGAAGACAACGCGGCCAGGTCATCTAAGCCCCTTATGATCTCAGTTGGGGGAGTGCTCGGGCTAGTTTCAGGCTGCATAGGTGCTTGCGGGCT
>CALYDF020007271.1:0-12685 GCA_944474145.2 Dicrocoelium dendriticum | reverse complement strand
TTGGTGTGCCTTCCAGTGGGTCCCTGACGAATTCCGCCTCCATGATTTCAGGATGTCAGCAGCTAACGACATTTCGCCATGGGTGACAGTCGCGGGTCTGCGTGATTGACAGTTGACTATGATATCGCCCGGCTCATTGGTCATTGTGTTTCAGTGAGTCGGAAATAGGCTGCCAGAAAAAAGTAGCTCATTATCTATAGACTCTGGTTGATGTTTCCTCTTGCACAGTAGCGAATGCGATCCTGGTCGATTCTCCTTTCTGGCACCGTGCAATCGATCAGTAGGGTGAGATTAATTTTCCACCAACAAACAGTATACGTGCAGCAAAAATGGTAGACAATATTGATCAGATCACGCAGTTGGACTGTGCCTCGCATTGTCAAAGTATATACTGTTTGTGTATTTATTTAAAGACGGTCATCAAGTCCCTCGTTTTTCCAGCACTGGCTATTGAGGAACAGTCTAGCGTAAGTTCAAAGCTTCACTGGAATCGCTACATCGGTAGCACGAACATAAGTTTAAGCACAGTTTACACACAGTTAGGGTTAGAGCCAACCTAACCCGAGTGGAATCTAGTTTTTGAAAAACCGTAGCCAGACGGCGTCACGCAGTTGTGTTCAAAACTTGTTACTGTGCCACAAAAAGGGAATAAGCAACACGTTTCGAATCGAGTGTACAATTGACTACAGGTGGGTAAACACAGGGCTGGCACATTTTCATCAAAACCCACGAATCTTGTGTTTTTGTTTTGTGCAAAAGCACATTGTTCTTAGTACCTGGCCCACACAATGTACAACACTTGTGAAAAACCCACCTGCTGTAAAATTACGTTTTGACTATGACACAGCAGTTCCGTGTTATTGGCAATTGTCTTGTTAGGGTTTTGTTTTCGCCTTGCCGATACTCGCTACTAACCAATATCGCGTGTTCTGAAAAATACCACTGTATACCGACTAAGAGTTGGCGGGAGCCCATCAGAATTTGTTTCTCCTTGTGCGACCGCAACAGACACTCGCTACATCGCACAACGGGTAATACGCACCCGGAACCATAGGCAGACAGTTGTAAGTCAACCTCCAACCCTCAAGGTTGCGTGAGATGAACGCTGGTCAAATGGGCACGCGTTTTTACCGAGTATGCAAGACACCTACTCAGTGTGCAGTCGATCAGTCACTTCCGGGTGAGATGGAACCCCGCCAAGATCAAGCCGTACTACCTAACCTAAATCATCCCGCGCGGTTTTATCGTAAGATGTGGTTCCGTTTATAACGTGGTACGTACATCATATAACGCATGAAGCATTACGCAATGTTTATTGTGTTACTATTTGCACTGAAGTCCAGTTTGGGCTGCCACAAAGCTGCGCATAGTTATCACGCCTATCTCAGGTTTTCACACAGGGTTTCAACAAATTGCATATATCCAACTTTGTAGACTGCGCTGATACTCTTGAGATGGAGCGGTTTAACAAGTCAACAGGCGATCCCATGGTGCTGAAATGTGGTCTTGAGAAAGCTGAAGTGTGGTCTCTCCCAATCGCAAAACGTTGAGCAAAGGAAGAATGGTTTATCAAATAAAAAGAGCACATGGCTAACGAGTTCCGTGGATCTAAAAAGTGAAACGAATAACAGTGGAACGACGACACTTCCAGAAAAATCACCGTGAAGTTCACAAGGGCACACTGTCTGCTTGTGTCATATCGCAAGCTACTAAACGCGCGCTAATCCATCTGACGGAGATGGAGCAGCGTATCATCAGTTCCTATCTAAACTACAGATAACCTTGGGGCAGGAACGTCGAAAGTCGGCAGTGTGATTTCATCCGATACCCTGGAAAGAAGAAAATGTTCCGATGGCATTCCAACTAGCTATATTGTGTCCAAATTTCCTTGGCGGCCTTGTAGGTTCATATCGCAATTAAGCTTCAACAGGTGATACTAAGTGTGGTCGAGGTCTTTGAAGAGCTGATAGATCAATGTAAGATCAATTCGAGGACGCTAATATAGCCAGCTGTAAAGCACCAGTGTTATAACCGAAGGTGCCTGCTTCCCCTTAATCACCTGTTCCCATAATTAGTGGCTCGCCATATTGGCCCCCGGGTCACCTGAAGAGAACAATCATCTGAGTCCGCGTACCCTCGTATATCCACCCAATCAGTGTAATAGTTGCGCAAGTGAGCCGAAGCAGCAAGAGATTTAGCACAATCCAGGAATAATAAATTAATATTCCACATCCCTGACGGAGCTATTTATCACGTTCTGGACACAGTAAAGCACGAACGAACACCGGGATCCGGGGCATCTGATACTTGAACATATACCAAATTCGTCTCGACAGCTTGCAACCCATCCAAAAAAACGATTAGCCGCCGACGCTTCATCGGTCGGCGTATACTCAATTGCTTCATCCATCCCATCCAACACACTTTGGTCTCCGAGAACCTCTCGTGGATTTACACAAATACCGAAGGTCTACTCAGCAAATTAGCCGCATTAAGATTTCGACAGTCGTCAGCAGCTTGGGACCTCATCGCTATCACAGAAACATGGTGGCGCTGTGCGATAACGGAATCCAAAATCGCACTAACAGGTATGTCTGTTGTCCGGAAGGATCGAGCCAGCAAAAGTAGTGGGGTAGCCCTCTACTTTCGTAACAATCTGCAGTGCGAACCCATACATGATTCGGAAACCGATGTACCCGACTCCATTTGGTGCAGCTTCCGGCTGAGAGGGAACGATCTTGGCCTAGTGGCTGTTGTTTACCGCCCACCATCGTCTACACCTGAGATGGACTGCAACTTGGTGGCTGCGTTGAGGCAGGTGATAAACAGCAAGTGCTATCACCTCCAAGTCGCCGGCGATTTCAATTTACATGCTCTAGAATCCCAGGCTACACCAGGAGAGCCATTCAAAGTAGACCTGCAAGATCTTGCTTCGGATTTTCCGCTTGACGGTCACATCACTCCGCCCACTAGACTGAGGGGATATAACAGGCCATCTATTTTGGACCGACTATTCACTAATGAAGAACTGGTGATCGAGAGAGTGATAACGGATACTCCTTTGGGCCGCAGTTATCATGGAAATTTGCATTTCATGTGCATTTGTCATGCTGAATACCCCGAGGACAGAACTCAAACGACTCGAATCATAATCAGTTACGACACCTTAACCCGGCTCGTTGAAGCGGCCGACTAGGTTTTCTAACCGACGATGCATCGGATATTGTCTGGGAAGGTTTCCTCACTAGGTTTAACATCTTGGTTAATGGGACATCGGATACCAAGCCTATCAGTTCGAGAAACGTGGCGTCGTTTATACGGAGTAGGATATGCAAATATATGGGGATGCGCAACTCGGCGTGTTATACCCACAAAACCGATCCGAGCCCGAGTACCTGGAAGGCATATGTTGTCCACCGTAACCACTATACCCAATTAGTGAGCGAGGACAAAGTAGCTTATCAACGTGATTTAGTCGAACGATTGACTTCAAATCCTAAGCTTCTGTACAAGCAGGTGAACAGCCTCGGCAAGGTGAAAAGTGGATTTCCCCGTCTTCAAGCAGCGGATGGTCTTAATCGAACTACTAAAGAAGCGTCGAATGTTCTGCAACAACAATATGCACCAACGTTTCATTGCATTCCACGGTCTCCTGAAGCTTTGGAATCTATGGCGCTTCCACCATGACTCACTCACATAAATTTTACGACAAACATCGTGAGGAGAAAGCTGCTGTGAATGCACCTGCATGCCTGTCCAGGAATTGACGCCCAACGACACTTGTTGTGACGGCTCTTGTTTTGGCTGAACCCTTAGCGCGGCTGTTCTAGCACTTCCTTGACAAGCCTCACGTACCTGCAATGAGGAAACACGGGACAATAACTTCCATTTACAAAGGGGCAGTCGTTTCGACCCAGCTAATTATCGAGCAGTGACTCTACTGCCAGTTCTTTCAAAAGGTATGGAGTCTATCATTGCCGATGCACTCATGTCTTATCTGGACGGCTTTGGTTTCATTACTCAGCAGCAACACGGTTTCCACCAGAATCGGTCGTGCACCACCAACGTATCGTTATCACGAGACAGCTGGATCGAAATGGTGGATGCTGTTGCAGGAGTTGATGTGGCTAACCTTAATGTCTCTAAGCCATTAGACCGGTTGAACCATCGTATCCTTATCGCCAAACGTCAAAGATGTAGCATTAGGGACCCTTTCCTCTGGTGGATCTGTAAGTTTATCTCGCACAGGCGTCTGGAGGTGAGGGTACGTTAATCCATGTGAGACCCAATTCACGTGGAATGCGGTGTGCCACAGGGTTCGGTACTGAGGCCCCGTCTATTCTTGGACTTCATACACGACCTAGTGCAGCAAATTAATTTAAACTGTCGACCCTACGTTGATGACATCAAAATTTGGCGAGTGATCAAAGCTCCAGTAGACAGTATCCAGCTTCAAATCGACCTTGAGGAGTTTTATGGATGGTCGGTCCAAAAGCGTCTTTTATTCAATGTGGCTAAATGTCAAGTGCTCCATTTAGACACTCAGTGGTTCACACATATAGATGGGGACCCGGATCTGCAACACTGTGCTTTCGGAAAGGTTCTCGGGGTGTGGGTCCAGGAAGACCTCGGCTGATTTGAACAGTCCAAACAAGCATGGAATTAGGGTTCCAACTCATGGGGTCTTTACGGAGAGTTTTCGGGCAATTCGAACCCACTAATTTCCGCCAAATACTTCCCGCTTACATACACCCTCATGTCGAATAAGCAACCTAGGCACGGCACCCATGGCTAAAGCGGAATGTCACGACCTGGGCGATTCCGATTCGTCGGGCGACCAAAAATGTCAAGCGGCTGATCCACTACTCGTACGAACAGCGCCCCAGAGTACTTGGCATTTTCAGCGGACGTTATTTCCGTTTGCGTGGTGACCTACTCATGGCTTACCAAATATTAAATAACATTAATCACCCGTGCCATCATCCGTTGAAGCTAAGTCAGGACAACCAACTGAGAGGTCATCATCTCAAATTGACAGAACGATACAGTCGGTTGGAGTGTCGAAGAAACTTACTCTTGCTGCGTGTTTGAGTCATGTGGAATACCCTCTCAAAAGCTGTTATTTCAGCCCCCACGTGAGCCGTGTACAAAGCACGTGTCGACAGGTTACTGGCCATACTACACCATATCACGTATTCCAAATAACCCATACAAAGAGCTGAAAAACAAAAGCAAACTAACGCACCTCCATTGGTGCCCGGAAAACACAGACGATAATCTTGGATAATCAACAGAGAACTGCTCAGGAGGGAAAGCTGTAGCCGGAAACTTCGCAATTTGAGGTTGTTCGATATTTTGTTCAAAGCTAACCGATCAGCCGGCGGGACATGTCAAGCTTTGGCTTTTTCTCTGCAATATACCATTGACCATTGAGTTCAACCAATCCGGATGTAACAAGTGGTTCCCCCTATAATTCCAAACAGGAAAATCAATAGACGTAGATTGTGAGATGCCGTCGCCATTTCGTGCATTCTTATCAATCACAACAAACATGCAAATGAACAACCAACGATATCAAAGAGATCATATATACCTCCGAATTTGCGCTACCCCATTCTTCTGTTTGGAAACCGATTGTAATTAAACGGACACTGGTCTAGACAGTTTGTAACTTACTTCAAATACAGTTACTCAACTACTTTGATTCGAGTAAGGATTAGTCTAGCCCTAATATGTACGACCCTAAAGATTGTTGCGAAAGGAGACAGAATATTCACATCTCAGGATGCATAAAGCACTTTTTTGAATTGAGTTGAGGCGAATTAGCGCCTGACATTTTTGTTTACACCTCGTTGCGGAATTTATCACCCAACGAGCGCATGTCATGTGTAGATGGGCTGTTCCGGATAAAGCCTTACGTAAGCGTTAACCATTCGTAGTAAGATGATGTAGTCGAAAAGGTGTTGTTACTTGTCGTGTACATTCAAACTCATCTTGCACCATAACTCCGATATGGCCTTGAAAATCTCGCCGTAGAGCTGGTCCCCGAGAAGCCACATCCCGGTGCTCTAGTGGTATGTGGCCAGCATTGCACTTGATCATTACAGGAGAGCTTATCAGTATCGGCTCTGGGGACAGCTTCTGCATCTCTGGTTTCATGAGAGCGATCGCCATGTGGTCGATTTCGGTCACCAGTGATAAGCCATTCCAAAACTGCACATCACCAGCAAAAAAGGCAGAGGGCGACTTCAGTTCTATTCCAAGAAGCAGCATGAAAAAGGGGAACTGGATGCAGGAGTTCATCTCGCCTAGCGGCAAAACACGAGTAGAGATATTAGATCAAGCTTCGGAGTAGCTGAAATGGGCGTCCCAGGAGGTTTCACGGATGTCTCTATACTTAAATGCCACAGGATCTGGGTGAGTGACGCTCGGCAATCGAATAGGTAGTGAATAATCATAGCCAGGCTCACTCGTTGATCTTAGGGAATTGGGTGAAGGGACCAAAGCCATAAGCATAATTATTCGGTACAACCTCGCACGAACACAAGTGGTACGGAGCTGATTAATCGAGCAGGTTATGGTAATTTCTGATACTGTAGTTGGTGGGAATTAAGAATTAGACGGATGCCCAAAACCCAGACGGGTACATGTAAAACCAGCCATTAAGAGCCGAGTGGAGGTCATGTAATAATTCGGTGCATGATGCGCCAAATTTCTGCTGTGTCATGAACGGATCTGACGGAACGAACTGATAACTCAAACGGGAACAGGTAAACTATGGGCCACACTAAGGGTTTAACACAATAATAGTGACGAGAATAATAAGGTGTATTCTCGATTAGAAAAGACAAGCCCCCTTCGGAATGCTGGCAGTTTAACAATAAGCTTTGGAGTTCGTGTACCACAGTTTGTGTAGGAAAGTGTAATTGGGTTTTTCGGAAACTATATGGAAGCGAAAAGTTCCAAAAGACCCGCTGTGATTTTGTCGCCATTCTAGTCGAAACATGTTGCAACCATGACGCGAAATTTGCTGTAACCCGAGCGGTTCAGTATAAATGCGGTACAGAAAAAGGAAAGCTGCTTTTATCCATACTCCTGCGGCGCGTTGACAAGCGGTTTCACGTATGATGGCAAGTTCCTGTGGATGCTGCTCAATCCAACTTGTAAGCCTCGGGATGTCAGGCAAAGGAAAATATATTTTGTACGCAAGGTAAACGTATAAACGTCACGGATAGGACTACAACAAGAAGGATCACAGAAGGAAGTGACGACTATGACTGTATCACGCAGCTTCCTGGAAGACATACGTGGAAATGCTCAGCATCGTGCAGATGACTGGGGTCTTGAGTGATCTGGCCCGTTTTGCAACTTATGAATGCTCGCTGTCCAACTAAGCAAGTTCGCACATCTCTTGGCTTCGTGTAACTGGCTTATAACTGTCCAGCGCGAGATCGAGCATATGGACTCATTGCGTGCTCGAAGGTGTCTGAATAGTGGATCGCTCCGCTTGTACCAGCAACTAATCGGCGCCCTTTAAACCGAAAGCACGGGCCAATAGAACGGATCGCATGCACGCTACCAACGGCCTCCCCGATGTCACAAATTCCATAGACCGATACATCGGCCTGGAACCATGGACAGTTTCGGTGTCATGCTGCGATGAATTGTAACCCCCAATCGTGTATTGATACCACCGCTATCAGGATGGTGGCAGGTGGTTCTTTATCAATATGTATGTCTTAGACCTCCTGCCGATATGCACTTGCAGCAACTGCTTGTCCTGTGGAACGTTGGACAATTATCACCTCGTCGTTAAACCACATAGTGTGCAGCTTTGAGCTTTAATAGACTGCATTGTCGTACTGCGCGGTGCACTCAGGGTGCAGCTGATATACACCGATAGTCGCATAACAAGAATGTTGAACTAACACCTTGTTTCTATACAAATGAGTGGGAAGCGGAGTCGAAAGGTACCTGGTGGTCACCGCATGAGGCTTGGTAACACGTCATCCACGAAATATTGATCCGCCAGTAGAATGCCAGAAGACAGTGTTTCCGCATGAAAGCACCGGACCGCAATCACCAGGTTGCGAGAACGAAAGCGGTAGCCAACACGTATTCCCACTCTCATCTGGCTATGCGCAGAAGTCCTTAGCATACGATATGATACGAAATAACTCACTTGTGCGATTGAGGAATTTTTCAGCAATTGGACTGGATACATCTTTGCGAGTAGTGGCCTACCACACAGAGTGGGAGCACATTTTGAGACAGAACATCTATGACACTAGCTGGATTTCAGTCAGTTTCATACACGTGGGTGGAGTTCTGCTTCCAACGACTGTGGCCAGGAAGTTTTTAACCTACATAAGAAAGGCCTTCAAATCTGCTGATGTTTCGGATTCCTGCCGAGGTTCAATACCTGGCGTACAGGCATAGGTGGTGCCTAGGTCAACGCCACATCCAAGTCAGGTCCTGTAGGCTAAGATAAGCTGTACACCCAGCTTTGCGAGTACAGCCACATCGGTTTTGTTAGGTTGGTATTATCTTATTTGAATTAAGTGATCAGAATGTAAATTCAGTGCATAACACACGCCACATATGACAGAGACGTACCGACGAGCTTAAGCCCATGACGGCCATTCCGACTCAATTATTCAGGGTGAGTTGCTTCAAGTCAATGGCCATTTGACAGTGAAGAGTTCGAGAACGCCAGGACAGATCCATTAATCAACAACAGCAATACATCAGCCATTTGAACTGATGTTTCGCTGCCATACAACCATGATGAGCTATGAAACAAAGAATAATAAGAGGGAGAGAAGGGGGACTGACCTAAAAATCTTAGGGCCCTAAGCAAATATTCAGCGTCAAGGAGCATACACTTTGTGTAGACAACATAGGGTCACAACCACCTGGCTATCACGCAAAGATAAGGCGGCATCGGCGAGACAGCTTCTTTCCAGCTTTCACTGACCCGCGTCATAATCAGCCATTACCCAGCAGATAACTCAGCACCAAACACACCTTAAAAAGGCAATGGGACTAGGAGACGGCAGCAGACACGCCACTGGTGTCCGTTGTGAGCCATGTCCTGTAAAGTCTCGAGCCAATCACAAGACGAGTCACGTGGACTCCAGCACGGAAGGCAGGACGGACAAACTGCACACAGTTTGGTCGTCAGTGACTTCATTTCCCGCATCCAAGTCAACTTCTGTCCACCTCGAGCCTTGCGCCACTCTACACCTGGCAGACTAAACAAGACCCTCCTAGGTAAGCGGTGACCAGGCATGCGTAGCACGTGCCCGAGCCAACGCAACTTAGTCAGTGCTATCTGTTGTTCTAGTGAGCTAGCATGATTATCACCACCTAGTACTAGCCCTCGCACATCATCGTTGCGGACACGCTGGTACCATCCGACACCAGCAATGCTTTGCAGACAACAATGATCAAAGACTTGAAGGTGCCTCAGATCTTCAGACCGCAGGAGCAAAGTCTCACTACCATACAGCAGAACAGCACTCACTGTGACCTTGTATACATGGCATTTCAGACGGAGGGAAACTCCCTTCTGTCTCCAAAGATGTCACACGTTCAAGAAGGTAGCTCTGGCATTTGCAATGCGTGAGCTGACCTCAGTTTCCACGTGCCCATTTTGCTGACGCAACTGCCAAGATAAGTGAAATGATCAACTACCTCGAGTTCCTCGTTATTAAGGGGCAAGGGGTCCTAAAGTGGCTGATGGTCCTGCAGCAACACTTTACAATTTGTAGGTGCAAAGTGCATACCAAATAATGGGACCAATCTAGACAGGCTATTCAGAGTTGAATGTGCCGCCGCAACATCGTCGAAAACCGAGACGATATCGTCCGCATAATCAAGATCAACTAATCGTTCATCAGACAGCACTTCAAAGCCTACATCTTGAGATTCCTCAAGAAAACACACCACGATAGAATCCACGAAGAAATTGAAAAAATGGGGAAATCGGGCAACGCTAATGAACGCCACTTGTGGTCGGAAAGCAAACCGACACGTCACCGTACATCCTGACGCGGCATGTGGTGTTCGAGTATAGAGCACGAAGGATGTTCACATATTTCGTGGAAACACCTTTCCGCGCAAGTATTTCGAACCGAATGCATCGATCGACTGAATCGAACCCACTATTGAAAGCAAGGAACACAGTAATTGTCGGTCTGCGGTATGCGTGGCGCTGCTCTAGCACCTGCTGCAGGGTGAATATATGGTCTATACAGCGATGTGCTGGGCGGAAAGCTGCCTGCTCTTCCCTAATCCGAGATTCCTGTTCCACAGTGAGGCGACGAACGAGTACCGATGCCAGTAATTTTGTCATAACTGGCGTTAGGCTAATACCCCAGTGGTTAGCACAGTCGCTGGGACTGTCCTTCTTGTATATTGCCACTATAATCGATTCAATCCAGTTAGCCGGGACAGTCTCTTCCTTCCAGATATGTTTGAATAGGGGGGATCAGTGCTTTGCAGAGGACCTCACATCCATCCTTAAATAGTGCAGGTGGGATGGAATCCGGGCCAGCAGCACGAAAATGATTGAGGGCTGTGATCGCATTTCGGATCTCGGCCTCCTACGGAGGCTTCAAACTAACCGTCCATGGCTCGTCCTGCATCACCTGAGTAGGAAGAGGTCCGGGAGCAGGGGGCTTGCTGAACTGATCTTGAAAGTGTTCTGCCCAACGAGCCATACGGCGCTCCTTATTGTGTATCAGTGCACCCGCGCTGTCCCTGATTGTCTCACTGACGCCTGGTTTCCTGGGACCAGTGGTGCGGATTAGCTGGAAGAGCTTCCGGTAATTGCCTACTGCTCCTGCCTCCTCCATTTCTTGAGCCCGACTGGTCCACCAGGCTTCCTTGTCAGCACGTAGGCTCCGCTTTAGTTCACGCCTAATAGCCCGTCTGGTCACATTGTGTTCAGAACCAGCCGGGAGGTGCCTTCTAGCTTCCAAAAGGTTCACGGACCTCTCGGATATCCAGTGACTGGTGCGATGACGACTGATAGTGCCACAAGCAGATGCTCCTGCGTCGTGCATAGCGGCCGAGATCCTATTCCACTGAAGTTCAGTGTCATTAGGACAAGACAGCGAGAGTTCGCTATGCAGTGCTTCTTGATAGGCTTGCCTGACAGAGGGCTGGGACAATTTCTCCGTTGCCAATCGGGGGAGACGCTTTGTGCGCCTTCCGGTAAAGTTCATGGAGAAACGACAGCGCACCAAGGCATGGTCAGAGTCGACACAGGTACTCCAGTATGAGCGGCAATCCAGAATGGAACCGCGCCACCTGTAACTTATGGCTATGTGGTCAATTTGGGTCCATCGCTGACCAGCTACAGGTGGACGCCAAGTGGCACTTCGGCGCCCACTGTGTCTAAAAGCAGTGCTAGTAAGAAACAACTGGTGCTCCGCACACAGTTGCAGCAGACGCTCGCCGTTGTCAGTCCGTTCGGCGTTAAGTCCATACTTACCACCCAGCTGAGCTTCTGAAGAGCTCAGACGCCCTACTTGTGCGTTCATATCCCCTGCAAGTACTACAATATCTGAACTAGTAGCACTGCGTAGCAGCGTGTTCAGTTCGTGATAGAAAGTGTCCTTGACTGCATTAGAACTGCAGTCCGTGGGAGCATAAGCAGAAATCACAAACAAACAGCGTTTTGTTTTACTTCGCGAATTCACCTTAGCTGATGTAGTCAAACGGGCTGCACATAAACGGCTGTTCACCGGAATCCAATCAACCAACGATGACTCAGCCTTGGAGCTGAGAATGATACCTACACCAGCTTGACCCGTGAGTGCCGCATCGGCGTCTCCGGATGCGTGCAACCAATAACGAGAGGATAAGCCGGGTGCAGTCAATTCAATAACCCCGTTAGGGTCATTAATCCTAGTTTCGGACACACAACACACATCAACACCCAGTGTGTCCAAGGTGCGTGCGAGTGCAGCCTGCTGACCTGTTTGTCTTAGAGTGCGGACGTTGAATGTCGCCATGGTAACGGGACAGCGTGGCCTTATAAGGAACTTTTGCCGATAGGCGTCCGATAGGTGCTGTGGGATGGTGGCTGCAGATGGTTCTACTCCAGTAGCACGTCGGTTGCTGTCAATTAAGCTGGGAATTATAGAAGGAAGGTTAGTAATGGGGGCCGGGATGGGAGTAAGAGAAAAAGGTGGAAAAGAAAGAAGGGAGGCGCCAGCAGTAGCATGCTTTCGCTTATCCGCCCTGCTGTATGCAGCAGATAAGGCGACCCTTGATAATCTGCGCGACGGCCGATGCAGGATGAAATTTATGTTTGAAGAAAATGTCATGGTTGTATGTGGGCTGGGATACTGCCAGGGCGCCCAGACCTAGACAGGAGAACGATTAGGGTCCTCATCCAAAGCCTTTGGCTCAAAAGCCTGTCCGCAAGGCAGCGGGGAGGTGGCAATGATTTAGTTTTACAGAAATGGACGCCATCCCATTTCAAACCCCCAACCTGGAGGACCAGGAGACTGAGTTTGTCTGACCTCTCACCATTGACCAACCTGGTAGGAGTAGCTCTCAAGATGCTCGGAGGCATCACCCAGTATAGCTCAATGGGTCAATGAGGTACGCAAACCGTCGCACCACGTTAAGGTCCAGTCTCGTTGCGACGGTTTCTAGCTTCCAACAGGTT